>JAJOZX010006327.1:205000-266355 GCA_023014485.1 Bathynomus jamesi | reverse complement strand
CGTGCGGACCTAGGTAGGATAGGAGAGTGGTCCGAAAAATGGCAAATGCCGTTTAACTTGGGTAAATGCAAGGTGATGCACATTGGCTAAGCCAATCCCAAGTCGGACTACTCGATGTTGGGGAGTAATATCGAGGTCACTGATTTGGAAAAGGACTTGGGTGTGCTAATTAGCAGCGACCTTAAGTTTACGAAACAGTGCGTAGAGGTGGAAAAGAAAGCCCAGAAGCTGTTGGGTTATATGAGGAGGCAATTTCAGTTTCGAAACAAGGAGATTGTGCTCTCTCTGAACAATTCCCTGGTTCGGCCGCACCTGGAGTATGCTGTGCAGTTCTGGTCGCCCACCCTCAGGAAAGATATTGAGAGGCTGGAGCGAGTCCAGGCGAGGGCCACAAAGTTAATCCCTTCCGTTAGGCATATGAGCTACAATCGACGCTTACGCGCCCTGAATTTGTTTTCGCTGGAAACTCGGAGGCTGCGCGGTCAACTGATTGAGGTTTTCAAGTTCTTACGCGGGTTCAACGATGTCGATTTTAGAAGCATGTTTAGTTTAAATGATAACCCAACTCGCAACAATGGTTGGAAGTTGGATTTGAAACGGTTTAGGACTAGTATGTGTGGGAATTACTTTACGTATAAGATCTGTGACACGTGGAACAGGTTACCTTCAGAAGTTGTGAAGTTCCTCTGTGGATCATTTCAAGAAAAGATTAGACCAAATCTTGCACACTATTTGAGTGTGTAGAAAATTTTCCCTGGCACCCGTTGCCATTGGTACCTCCTCGGTATGGGCCGTAAGGCCTTTTGAAGTACTTCTTTTCCTTGTAACTCCTTGTAACTCTCTCTCTCTCTCTCTCTCTACATATAGCTTCTGAACAAAAGGATCCCCCCGAAAAAAAATAAAAATAATAAATAAATAAATAAATAAATGAAGATCACGGCATACCTACTTGAATGCATAATTTGTATTATGGCATACGAGACAGTACAAATGAATTACAGCAAATGACTAGTAATTTACAGAGACAGGTCATTATTCCGTATTTATTGCGACTTTTTCGGGCACGGATGATGGGTCACATTTCGGAGGCATCGAATTAACCAGGGCTCGTCGTCTCCTGCCGTACGAATTGTTTGTTATTTTGAATGGATAGTATGTTTGTGGTCCTGTCGGTTTGTTAGATGTTTCTACAAATGTTCAGTGAGGTTTAGATCAGGAGTATGTGATGGAAACTTCAGTACTTGGATCCCCTTGAAGTAAGCCTTGTTGAATATTGCAGTACATATGCTTGGGGTTGTTTTCTTACTAGAATACTCCTCCTCCCCCACCCTACTATTTAAACGAACTCATGCATACGGCAGTGCATGCTGAACCAAAATTATGTGTAGCGCATCTTATTCGTATTCCCTTCAATGTTTACGAGATCACCCACTTCACCAGCTGTGCTGAAACCAATCGTACACCCTAATGGGACACGACAACATTTCAGTCTTTGACTGAAAAGTCGCCTCACAAACCTGCAGTACGCCTTTCGCTCATCAAAATTTCAATTTTGGTTTCATTTCATCAATTCACAAAATTCGATTCATCACACCAATTTTGATGTTCTTTCGCAAGCTCCTTTCCTTGCCTCCTTTTTTTGATTTATATCACTCGTATTACAGAGCTTTCTGACAAGACCTTTTCCTTGCAATCCATGCACGTTCTTGAATGGTTGCACATACAGTATTTCTGGAGTTTTCTTGAAGTGATCTGTTGAATATAAGTCTTTGAATAACGCGATCCTATCATGCACGAGTTATTCTCAAGGCCGATTTTGTCTGCTCAGAGTAGCCGAACTGCTATTTTCCTGCGCCGTCGCCTTGTTTATGGGAGAAGGTATTTGGGTTCTTGATTCGTGTAGTAACTCATGCTAATTCGTGGTGCGGGGGTAATATCAGACATTTTCTACATAACCTGGAAAAATATGAGGACCCTATATCAATTGCTGGCCTCGTATATTAATTGAAACACACTATTCCATAAGTGGTACAAAATATTTTTCTCCATTTGACGTACCGAGTTCTTGGGTTTTTTCTTTGCAGAGAAAACTAGACGCCATTTGTGGCATCAGCTCGCAGTGGGACTGGGGTGTAGAGCGGAGAAGAGTTTCGATCATCGAGACGTTGCTTCGCGTTCAACTACTTAGGATTCGTCTTCAGCATATCTTTCTTGTAACCACTTAGTGTGAGCATGTGTCTATGCTGACAGTGTTCATTTCTATATGGAGAGGACCGTATTCCTCCACAGAAGGGGGGGCTGAACTGGAAGTACTGAGGGTACCGGGTAAGATGTCTAACCAGTTCCTAAGTACCAGTAACTTCACTTTTTTCCTCTGTTCAACAGGTCAAGAATGAACTTCTTTTTGATCGGGGATTTGCACGAGTGCGATGCCAGTTCGAGAGAACTTAAAAGACTTCGATTTTATATGGCGTCACCTGTTTGTCGGAGTTGAATAACCTTTATTAATAATAAAATAAATACAGTAGTCTTTTACAATTTACAATTTTTACAATGACATAAATAATTGTGAAGCTTTTTTTTTTTTAATTTGGCCCTTAAGCTTTAGGCTTTACTGGGCTCTTATTAAAAATAAGCAGCTAGCTGTTATAAATTAATAATAATAAATAAATAAATAAGTAAATAAGTATTATTAATAGTTAAAACCTGTATTTCAATATTAAACAATATTAATGGACAATATTAAACATTATTAGTGGACGTTAATCCAAGATTTTGTTAGTATCCCATTATTAATCGGGATTTCAATTTGGTTTTAAACAAATTTACATTCGCAATATTTTTTATATCGGCATGCAAGTCATTCCATAGTTTCAATCCAATAAAAATGGGTAGTTTTTGAGATGAAGACAATCTAAATTGAGGTATAACAAGCTTTGATCTATTTCTGGTCTGATACGAGTGGATTTCTTGATGAGTTACAAAATATCTATTTACCCATTGCAAATTAATGATTTTGCTCTTACACTTGTAAATAAAAATAAAATGTGCCAGTTTGGTTATATCATTGAGCTTTAGTAGGTTTAGCTCTTTAAATAATGCACTAGAGTGATCAAGGAAATCAGCATCAGATAATAACCTTATTGCTCGTTTTTGGATGACAAAGATACCATTTAATGCGTTGTTAGCGGAGCTTCCCCAAAAATGGGTGCAGTATGTTATATAAGGAAGAACAAGAGTATGATAAAGAGTCAATAAAACTTGTTTAGGGACTACATTTCTAAGTTTAAACATTATAGCAACGCTCCTTGAAATCTTTTTCGCGATATAATTTACATGATCACTCCATTGCAAATTCTTATCTAGCATTACACCAAGAAATTTTGTTACAGTACACTCCTTTATGGTGATTTCATTAACATTAAGTTCATCAAGATATACATTTCTTTTATTAGTAAAAATCATGAAATTTGTTTTACTGGTATTTAGGAAGAGTTTATTGGTGGTCAACCATTTCATTACACTGATGAATTCTGAATGAAATATATTCTTAGCTGTATTAACATCTTTGCAAGAAAAGGAGAGAGTTGTATCATCTGCAAACATTATGAAGTTCAGTATATCAGATGAACGTGGGAGGTCATTTATATATAATAAAAATAACAGTGGACCCAGCACTGAGCCCTGTGGCACACCATGTTTGACAAGCGCTTTAGTGGAGCAAACCTTATTTACTGATACAAAATTATATCTATCGGACAAATAACTTTTAAACCAATCACTGATTGCCCCTCTAAAGCCGTAACAATGCAATTTATTAAGTAGAATATTATGGTCTATTACATCAAACGCCTTACTCAAATCCATAAATATTGATATCATTATTTCTTTGTTCTCCTTAGCTATATTTAAATTTTCCATAAGATTTAAAATAGCCATTTCCGTTGTTCTATTATTACGGAAGCCATATTGATTTGGAGATAATAAATTGTAGGATTCTAAATATCGCTGCATTCTACTTTTTACAATTTTTTCGAAAACTTTGCTGAACACAGATAATGAACACACCGGCCTGTAATTTGTTGCTAGTGTAGGGTCACCCCCTTTAAAAAGGGGTGTTATACAACCAGTTTTTAGCATTGATGGGAATATTCCTTTGGAAATACTTTGATTGATAATTTTAGCCAAAGTTACAGATATCTTATTTTTAACAAGTTTCAATATAGGTACAGGAATGTTATGAATGTTATTTTTTGTATTTTTAATTTACCAATAATATTCTGGACCTCAGTAGAGGTAGCAGGAACAAAAGAAAATGTATGTTTGTCGGAGAATCTTCATGGATGGTCAACAACGATCAAAAGTACCCTGAAGAAGCGAAGTAATTTAAATGAGTATGTACATATTATTCATGAGAATTGGCAGAGTATGCCATCACGGCGAAGAACCCAGGATTTACGAACGGAAATGTAATGCCTCTTCGCGGACAGTCGCGGGAAGAAATTCGAAGAAAAATGTAAAAAAAAAAATATTGAAATTTTCAATATTTACTAAAAAATCATAATCTGACTAAACAAATAAAAAGAAGTCGAGTTTGCATATTGCCAACGCTATCTTCTATACAATTCGTGCTTGTAATATACCAACATTTACCCGTAGTTACCTAAATGGACAATCAAACGGTGATCAAATTGAAAGGGAAATAGCAATAAATTTCGAGCTTGCATATGAAAGAGTTCATAAAATCAACGCAAAATTTCGCCTCACGAAACGAACACAAAGAGTTCTCGCTCGCCAGATGAGATTTAATCCATGCACATGGCTTATAGATATCGCAATTTGTCAATTTATTAGGACTAACAAGTTAATTTCATTTGCATAAAGGGGATTATAATGAACACGTTGTCCAGCAAAAAAAATTGCTTATGTAACCGCCAGTGAAAATCGAATTTAATATTGGCCAGGGAGATCATAGACTATGGACTATGGTATTCAGTTTTGCATGAATGGTCGCACTAAGTCTATAAAATGTTTACTCAAGCATTCAAAACTCCTATTTGCAGGAAATGAGGGAGGCCTTCATCTTGTCAAGTACATGATACCGTTCTTACATGATGGAAATTACCTCTCATTGTTTTAATAAGGTGCTTTGCACGACTGTAACACATATTACATCTCCAAAGCCAACAATTAAGCCCTCACAAGAACCCCACTAAAAACGTTTCAGAATAGCTTGACACGTCAACTGCAAAGCCCTTTTATCACATTTATGGCAGCTATAAGGGAAAAATTTAACTCAATTTTTTCAGTGTTAATTACTGAAAAGCTTGGATTCAGCTAAAAGTAAAAAAAGACTGATACATTTATATACCAACTACCAACTAATAAATACCAGTTAAACGAGCAAAATAAAGACTACATTATATTTAATGACTGAGCTAGAGAAAGCGCAACTAACAAGCCAAAATACATTGCTTATGCGAACGGAATAGAGAACGATAGCAAAGAGATAAGAAAGACTCAAAAAGTCCACATACTGTATATACTCGTATATACATATTGTCTCGCTTCTTATATATATATATTTTTGCGAAGAATATTTGAGGAATTCCTATTTTATAGGGAGGAATCTAATTTGAAGAGACGAGTACCACTTCATCTTATGGTTGCTGTGAAGGGATCTGCTAACCTTAAAATGAGGAGCGTGGTGTGTGGATATTTCGTGAATATAGGTTTATTCAAATTACAGAAGTTTTTCAGGCTAACAAAGATCCTAAAACCCACCCTTGGTTAGCCCACTAAACAAGTTGGAAAAGAGAAAAAAGATGGCAAACAAATGATAATAAAGAGAGCTAAATTCTCATATGGCTTACACTTATAACTGTGTAGAGCTTTCGCATAAAAGTAGTAGTTATAAAGTGTAGACAAGGATCTTCTTAGACAAGGTAAACTAGTAAATATTGGTATAGAAATATAATCTTACATCTTGATGTGATCAGTCTTTCCTTGTGAACAGACGTGTTTTATCGAGTGTCCAGTGTTATCAATTGAATAAGTGGTTTTCGTTGAGGTATCTTTAAAAAAAATAGTGTTTGGTGCATTCTTAACTTAATTACTTCGTGTTACTAATCATTCATTAACGAATATATTTCATTTATTGACTTTATTCAGTACTATATTATTTGATTAAACCAAGGCTAGTGCACGTGGATTGCCTTGTTTGTTTTTCAAATCTATCAGAAAACGAGGAGTCATAAGGTTCATTTTCCCTTCCTTCGGGAGATCAGGTAGAATGTGGTCACACACCGTGGGAAAAAAGGAAAAAAGTCGGTAGAATCGCGGACAGATAAGTATCATTAATACTCTTTCTTTTACAGATCTTTCGTCGGTAGCTTAATTATATATTCATTTAGTATAAATTTGTTACAAGAACCTGTTTCTACGTTTCAAGAACATTTTTGCGGGTTTGGGTAGGTGACGGCACAATAAGCACGCGGTAGACGTACGTTGTAATTTATTAATTTCCAAACGCTCGTTTTTTTTGTTTTTTAACTAATTAAAAGCATGGCACCCGTCTTTGTATGTTTATCTACTTATGATTAAAACTGTGTTTGAATACGAGTGTTTATTTAAAAGTTATAGCATGTTTTAATCAGGGTAATCATTTATGGACACCCTATAGATTATTTATTAATTGAATAGCGCACTTGTATATCAAATACTATAAAAAACCATTAAACTAATTACTTGAACACGTTTTCACTTTTGCTTTTACCCGATTTCCCATATGAGCACTAAAAATATATATACACACACACACGAGGGTACTTCAATAAGTATCCGCACTTTTTATTTTAGTGATAAATTGATAATATAGTATATATAATATATACTCGTAATAACGAGCCAAACTGAGATCTATAGGCTTATTTAGGCTAGCAACAGTATAGGCTTATTTAGGCTACTCGTAGCTGTCACATACCGTACTAGTGAGCATGGCTGCGCCGCTTCCAATTTGTACTCTGGAAGAACAGAGATCCGTGGTTCGTGTTTTGCGGGCAGGTGTGAAAGGAGCTGAAATTCACACGCGTTTATGTGCTCAGTATGGGAATAATGCGTTACCACGGCGAAGTGTGTACGAGTGGATTCAAATGTTCAAGGAAAGTCGGACATGTTGACAGATGCTCAGCGCTCAGGAAGACCGTCAACATCAACCAGTGGTGACAAGCAGGAAGAAGCCAGAGCCATGATTTTCGATGACAGAAGACTAACAATAAAAGAAATTGTATCTTCATTAGACATCAGTCAAGGGTCAGCCTATTAGGTAGTTCATGACATTCTTGGCTTTCACATGGTTTGTGCAAGATGGGTGCCCAAACAGTTGACAGAAGAGCACAAGCGTAATCGTATGGACGTCTGCTCTCGTCTTTTGGCGCGGTATCATAATGAAGGTGAAAACTTTTTGGAGCGCATTATCACTGGAGATGAAACCTGGATCCATCACAATGAACCAGAAAGCAAACGACAAAGCATGCAATGGAAGCATCCAACATCTCCCGTTGCAAGGAAGTTCAAAGCGCAGCAGTCAGCAAGTAAAGTTATGCTAACACTGTTTTGGGATACACGAGGCCCTATCCTTGAACATTATCTAGAGCGTGGAACTACAGTAACAAGTGCATCGTATTCTGACATGCTTCGGAATAAGTTAAAGCAAGCAATTCGCATAAAACGGAGAGGGAGATTGTCGGAAGGTGTTATTGTTACACGACAATGCGCGCCCTCATACCGCTGTAGACTAAAAAATGCCTTCAAGAACTTAAATTTGAAGTTCTCGACCATCCAGCTTACAGTCTAGACCTGGCACCTTCAGATTTTTACCTGTTTGGACCACTAAAAGACGCTTTGAGAGGTCAGCGATTCCAAGGCGATGATGACCTGAACGAGGCGGTGCATGACTGGCTACGCACACAGCCAAAAACATTCTTTTGTGATGGCATTAGGAAGCTTGTAGATCGCTGGACTAAGTGTATTGAGAAACAGGGAGACTATGTTGAGAAGTGATGTGTTTATAATCTATCAGATGTGAAAATAAAATTGTGAAAATAAAAAGTGCGGAGACTTATTGAATTACCCTCGTGTGTGTGTGTGTGTGTGTGTGTGTGTGTGTAGATCGACATTCCAGAGAGGAAAAAAATAAGAAACGAATCAATTTTGTTAGAAGAAGAAAAGAAATATTGAATGAATAGGTCAGGGTTTATCCTTAAAAATATAATAAAATTGAGTCAGTCAATTTATAAAAATGTGATGAATTCATAAAATTCCATAATACAGTATAATCAATTCAAATACCATCAAATTTCGTGTAAGTGAAGTAGTATTAAAATTGAATATACACGGTAGCCATGCAAGGTCTGAAATAAGTAATACCTCGTATCTATAAAACTAATATACAATATATAGAAAACGTTTACACCCACCAAATTTTTTATATGGGGGTTACACAATCTCGATATGTGCATCAGTTGTAGTTTGACACTCATCCTTATCGGATCTGTACCTCTCTTCAAATGTTTGACACCATGCAATAAAGGATGACGATATTAAATGCAGCAACAACTTGATCACATAAAAATGTTGCATTTTCACTCGTCCCGCACGAACCCCATGGAAAGAAATCTAATGTAACAGCTAGATTCTTAATGTATAAAGACTCGGTGATTTTTCCATCAAATTCAGTAGACTGGGAACCTGACCCCCTTCTTTAAATGCACAAATTTATCCTTTAAATTATTCACTCTATAGACAACCAACTGCTTTCTGCCCCGTTTTTTCTTGCTGCTAATTTTTCTGGTCATTCCATTCATTGCCTTTGATCTGTGATCATGTCCACTTTGGGTAAGCCCTTATTATATATATATATATATATATATATATATATATATATATATATATATATATTTCAACTGCAAAGAACACGCAGTATAAATAACGTAAAGAACGACGGAATGTTCTCCTATACAAGCGTCGTTCTTTACGTTATTTATACTGCGTGTTCTTTGCAGTTGAAATGTGTATATATAGATACGGCATGCGGAGGTGCCCCCCTCGGGGCATTGGTTTCTGCGCGTATGTAGAGGAATTATGACTTCTGATCGAGTGAGGACCATGGTGTAGTGGTTATCATATCTGACCGGCAATCGGAAGATCCCGGGTTCGATTCCCGGGTGGTTACCTCATTTTTTCATTTGTTCGTTCTCTCTTCTCATCTTGCGCGGAATGTTCTCCTGTACAAGCGTCGTTCTTTACGATATATATATATATATATATATATACACACTGCGAAGTGATAAAGGAGCTATAAGAAAAATGACAAGGCGGCAGATATCTGTAATCAAGCGCAAACTGCAAAGCATCCATTGTCCTCAAGTAAAGAGGTTTTTGAGCAGGCTGGCATACATAATGTACCAAGCACATCTCGAAGTGGAATCCTCCAAACAATTGGCGAGACGTGTAAACCTACGATTCAGTCACCATTAACACCCAGGTACAAGAAGCAGCGTGTTGAATGGGCGCGTCAGTGCGTGAAAACAGATTTTAATACTGTATTGTTCACCGATGAATGAAAAGCAACCCTTTAATATAATAAAACAATTAGCAACAGGAGCTCTAGAGGTAGTGATCGAGGATGAGTCTGTTGACAATAATGCCAGCTTGTGACACATGCCAGTGTGAGATGCCAGCAAAAAAAAAAAAAAAAAAAATTAGACTAACACGATCGTAGATGTAGCTCGTAGCGTAAACTAACCCACTTTTTGTTTTACTTTACCTACTTTTTTTTTTCCCCTTCTTATCCTCTCCTTACTTGCATGTCTGTAGTTTGCATGGTATGATAGTGAGTTAAGACTGTGTTTGCATGGTTTGTAAGCGTTCTTATTTTACTTCTTTTCATCTTTCACCCCTTTCCTATTCTCTCCGACTATTTTTCTGACTTGTCGGCAGTGGCCGGCGGATGATGATGGGGAGTCTTTTTTCTCTTTTTCCGAATGAAAGTTAACCCATGAGTGATAGGTGTTGCTACTTAATTAACCCCTTATTCTCTTCTCTTAACCCCTACTCTTTCCTTTCTCTCGGGCTAACCTTAGAGTGGATCTTAGGGTCTTTGTTAGCCTTAGCTTCTGTAGATCTGTAGATCTGTAGACGTAAAGTTGTTGAAAAGGTTCTTTGCTAGATGCCCGAAAGAGCGAGAAGAATTAGAATTGGATAGATTTTCACATTTTTGTCGGATGAAGGAAGTTTTGGCGAGTCGAAGAACAGATTTTGCACGATTCCGGGCAGAAATATAGGCTGAGTGAGAGTCAGGGTTGGATGGCGATGGTACCTTCTGAAAGCCTCCTCTCTGTTGCGGACAGCATTATAACAAGTAAAGTTAAATCAAGGTTTTTTTTTGCATTAGTAGTAGGAATAGAATATGGAATGTACGCCTCCATGCCCGAGAGAATCACCTCTGTGATGCGCACTGCACACTCAGAAGGGCCCCGGAAGCAGTAATCGTTCCATGGGAAATCACAGAAGTACTGCCTCAGGGCCTCCCAATCAGCGGGGCCGAAGTGCTAAAGGCGCCTCCTCTTGGGAGGATCCAAAGGCCGAATTGCAGCGATAGGACACGAAACAGATATAAGATTGTGATCGGAGGAGCCCAACGGAGACAAAGGTTTCAGAGAGTAAGAAGAAAGATGAGCGGTAAGAAATAAATCCAGAATGTTGTGCCTATCTCCAAGGCGATCGGGGATACGAGTAGGGTGCTGTGCAATCTGCTCTAGGTCATTTAGGATAGAAAAGTTATAAGCTAGTTCACCAGGATGTTCGTGAAATGAGAGGAAAGCCAAAGGTGGTGGTGAACATTGACATCCCCTAAAATGGAGATTTCAGCAAAGGGAGAGCGGGAAAGAATGTCTTCCACTTTGGAAGTGAGGTATTCAAAGAATTTTGGAGAGTCAGTAGAATTAGAAGAAAGGTAAACAACGCAGATGTACTGTATTTAGTTTGAGATTGGCATGTAAGCCGTAGCCAGAGGGTATAGAATTCGGAAAATTCGAGAACAAGTTAGGTCATTGCGTACATATACGCAACATCCACCTTTGGAGTGAAATTAAGTATAAAGTACGAGGGTACAGAAAAGGGGTTGCTGTCAGTCGTCCCAGACATCTGAGTTTCAGTGAGGAAAAGAAGATGAGGTTTAGAGAAAGTGAGGTGGTGTTCAACAGATTGAAAATTTGAGAAAAGGCCACGAACGTTGCAGAACACACACACACACACACACACACATATATATATATATATATATATATATATATATATATATATTTTTTTAGTTCAGGAAGAACCGATTCGCCTCTATTTAAAGGGCATATCTCAGCGGAAAAACAAAGAAAAAGTGAGAGGAAAGACAGAGGAAAAAGAAAGGGTGGAGGGGACAGTCGAAGTGGAAAAAGACCAAGGATGACAAGGACTGCAGGGTCGAGCCCCATCATCCTTGGGTGCTAGGGCCGGGAGGGCGCACGTGAAACCTCCAGGAACAAGCACGTACAAACGAGCACAAAGAGCACTCAAGAGCACGAGCTTAGAACCCCCTTGCGGGGATATATATATATATATATATATATATATATATATATATATATATATATATATATAATTTAGTGTGGACCAAAAAAATGAAGGTTTAAAAATCTTTGTTCCACATGAGTAATGTTATTCCTTTTGCTTACCTTAATCAAATTACAAAATTTGAAACCTCTACGTCAAGTTTTAGGGGTCCCGAGAAAATTGCACTTTTCCTTTTAATGCTGAAAAAATTAGTTTTTCCTCATTTTCATAAGTTCTGCTTTATTTTTTGTTGGAAATTCTTTACGATTCTTGAAAACTGTTTTGAGCAGGTATTGTTTGTCCTCTTCTTTAGTTGTCACTGCTTGATTAAATTTTTCAATCAATGCAACACCCCGCTCAGCTGTGTCATTTGTCACTCTAAGGGCACGAACTCTAGCACAGCCTCTTTGGTACTCAGGATCTATTCCCCATGTTGATGCAGAATTTTCAGTGAAGAGAGAATTGAGATGTAGAGCATCAAAAAGAGATTTAGTCCTTGAAGTAACAAAATCAGAAATCCTTTTTTCTTTAAAAGAAGCTAGGGTTACCTTTGCTTCTAAACGTTTCAGTCCCTTATTTCTTGGAGGCATTTTGATATTATTTCGCATTTGCTCCTTTTCTTCAAGGGATATGCTTTTGTCAAAGAAGCTTAATCCAACAAGTGTTCCTGAGAGGTACCACAGATGTCGTTTAATGGCATTTTGGGCTTGCTTGATAACACTTGATATCAAAGAATTTTCCTCCATTATTGCAAGATCTTGCAAAAATTTAAGATCAACATTTGGGGCTTCCTCTGGTTGAGAAGCTTTTGCGTATACCAATGCAACAAATAAACAAATTTCTGTTATTGCATCAAGTTCTTTTTTAGTCATCTTAAATTGATTTTGGAGAAGAAAAAGCTTAAATGCATAAATTCCTTTTGCCATCCATCTTGCATGATGGTACGCTCCAGGTCTCTTCAAGGGAGTATTAGAAATGCTTTCTTCTCCAAAAAACAAGAGAACAAGTTGAAAAAATTCTTTATAATCATCTCTTGGCTGTTTAGAGTTGAGTGCCTCCTTCATGATTAAGACTGTTTGATTTTTTAAATCTTGAACTCTTTCAATTATTCTGCAGCTTTGGGAATCAACAGCAGTTGTGATTTGAGAATGATCCATAAAATCCCATTGAGTTTTGAATCTTTTGAAGATTGGAATATCAGGTTCAGAGGAATGGCCCATAGAAGTCCGGAAGACTTGAGATAGGACAATCTCATAAATATGGTGTCTGCAGGCTAAATAAAAGCTCTTTTCCAAGTTCTTGTTCAATTTTAGTGCAAGCTCCAGCATGGATTCCGGTATTGGATGCTGTTGTGTCAAATGACAGCCCAATAATTCTCTGGGTCATATCATGTTCTTGCAGGAGAGAAATGCAAACACGAGCCATCTCCGTACCCGTGCCAGCAGTGACTTTAGGAATTCCCAGCAATTTCTCTTCACCATTCCCACTGACTAACACTGCAATCCTTTCCGTTCTTCCTTCGCCTGCAAGAAAAAGTTAAATATATATTTATATATATATATATATTTATTTTTAATATTTTATTTTATATATATTATATATTTATATTTATATTTTATTTAATATATTTATATATATTATAATTTATATATATATAATATATAATTTTAAATTAAACTTGAGTTATTTTAAATTAAACTTGATTTATTTTAAATTAAACGACTTATTTTAAATTAAACTTGATTTATTTTAAATTAAACTGACTTATTTTAAATTAAACTTGACTTATTTTAAATTAAACTATTTATTTTAATTTGAACTTGAGTTATTTTAATTTGAAGGTAAAATGGTGTAGATTGTGAAAACTAGCTTCAGACAGTGAAATGTAAACTAATTAAATAGAAATTTAGCTATCAAAATGTTTAATTAAAACCAACCAGATAATAACACATTGCCTAGGTGTGAAAACCAGACCCACAACTAAGTTTTTCACCTGAGAGATAAAATATAAATATGCTAAATTAATCAGACAAAAAAACTAACCTGATATCTCTGGGAGCATTTTTCCATCCCAATGAAGAACTAAAGGCTCTCCAGGACAAAATGCTTGCTCTTGATATTCTGTTGCTATTTCTTTGCGTAACTTTTGACGAGTTCGAAGCATAGTAGATTTTGACACTGTAATGTTTTCCAAATTATGGCCCAAAGACTGAGCAACAACAGCATAAGACATAGCTGCATCTCGATTGGAAAGATTCATTCTATCATAGGCTGCTACAACATTTTTGTCAATAGGCTTTGACTTTTTAGGAGCCAACATTTTCTTTTTAAATTGCTCTTCAGAGGGACCTTGAAAATTCATTTCAAGGTTGTCGTCATTAGTTGATGGTGATGATGATGATGACGATGTGAAATCATCTCTATTGGCAGGCAAGAATGATCTTTTAGATCGCTTCTGCTCTTTGAGGGCTCTTTCACACTCTAATTCTTCACGATGAAGCCTTCTTTTCTCTCTTTTTGCAAGAATTTGGTCTACTGTACCCATGCTACTTTGTGTAGGATCTTCTTGCTGGCTTAAGTAGAAAAGCTTGTCTTCTTCATTTGACATCATCAAAAGGGCATTAGAGTGACCAATATCAAGAATTTCAGCCTTAATTTCATCTTTAAACATAGCTTCTTCAATACGGCATTTTTCCTCGGGCCTTTTTCTGTTTTTCATCAATTTATCATAACAGCTTATTAAAGAGTCAATCTTTCGGATGGCACTGTCTCTACACATTGTGGGAATCCTGGCTTTCTCCCAGTAGGTCATCACTTCATCTAAGCAAAGATTAATGGATCTTCTTCGTCCCAATTTTTCCTCTTTTTGATGGAAGAAATATTTTTGCAAAACTTGCAGTTTTGTAGGTAAGCGGCAACAAAGTATATCTTTATATAAATGGCCAATGAGCCAAACTTTAGTTTTAGAACGAGTAGCCATTTTTAGTTTAAAAAATTAAATTTCTGAAATAGTAAAATAAACCAGTTAAATTAGGAGCTAAAAAGGATAACTAAAAGGTTCAAGCCAATTAGGCAAAGCCTTTAATTTAGAGTTGACCAATTAAGGATAATATATTTTATCCAAAATTTTTGTTTTCCTTATTAATAATTTTCTCTGAAATAATGATCTAAGATTGTTTTTGTACTCTATTAACACCAAAAATTTCTTAAATAAGAAGAAATTTTTTCATAAGTTGCAACTCAAGAGTCGAGTTGATCATTGATGTTCTAAGCGCGCCTATTCATTGGAAAATTTTTATAAGTCATTAAATCTCGGGACCCCTAAATATTCTCATATTTGACCAACATTTTGCTGACATGTCTATCTGGTCCAAAGGAACAAGGGCATTAATGTGGAACAAGGATTTCTTCAACTTTATAATTTACCCCCCATTTTGGTCCACACAATATATATATATATATATATATATATATATATATATATATATATATATATACACACGGGTGTTTGTCTTCTAACTGTGTTTGTATTGCCATTTTACTTTATATCCTTGTTTTTAACTTTTATTTTCTCATTCGTCTTTTCATTGATGATGACCCTCACTCGGGGTCGAAACGTTTGTAATAAATGTTTGGAGCCATCATGTTGGTCTTTTTTATTTTATATATATGTATATACAGTATATATATTAAAAACACAATTACTCTGCCAAAAAATCCTATTTAAAAAAGTTTAGAAGTTTGCTCGAGTTTGCTTTGAATTAGTCTGACGAGCGGGACAAGCCTCCCAGAAAAGCCTCGCTTTACAAATTTTTAGCTTTGTGGGTTTTATCAGAATATATATATATATATATATATATATATATATATATATATATATGAAAAACTTTAATAAGCTCTCTCGATCTGGCAGCAAGAAAAGATTTCACAGAATTTCACATTTTTGTTCATTAACAATAAATTCAATCTTGGAGAAAAGGAGATATCTATCTGAGATTGAAATTCCGAAAAAAAGGGGAAAAAAAGATGGCAATAACAGTGATTATATATATATATATATATATATATATATATATATATATATGTGTGTGTGTGTGTGGTAACCAGGCAGGGCCGGATTAACCATTAAGCAAAATAAGCCCGTGCTTAGGGCATCAAGGGAAGGGGGGCACTACAGAAATTTTCCATTGTCGGATTTACCATGGATTTATTATACTATTATAATCGCGGCTTATAGCCTATAAGCTGTTGAAAACTGAATTATATATTTCATATATAGTAAGAACAACTATGCAACAAGGCAGGCTGGATGCCTTATCTCTACTAAGTATAGAAGCAGATGTGTTACGTAAGATTAGTTTTGAGGATCTGATCAAAGACTTTGCAATTAAAAAAAGTGGGAGAAAACTTTTCAAATATAAATGAAGTGGAAGTATACAAAAATAAACATTATTTTCCATCTCACTGTAAGTTTTGTTTCATTTCAAAAAATAAAATTTTATTTTATGGTTTATTTTTGTTTATATTTTGAATTACATATATATGGGGCACCAAAATCTTTTAAGTGCTTAGGGCCTCTAAAGGTCTTAATCCGGCCCTGTAACCAGGTTATAGGCAACACTTTTGCAGGCTCCTAATTTGTAATTAGATTTAGTTATCAATGGTTAAGTAGGCAAACAAAATAATTATTAATGTAATTAATTAGCATTAGGGTCACGAATGATGTTTTAACCCAAAAAAGAGGGGAAAAAGCTGGACTTGTTTTTTCTTTTGATTAACAAAACAAACAAATGTTCACAGTAAATATAACAATTGCAGTGACTAATAAATACAGTACTTTATACCAAAGGCATCGAATATAAAACGGGTTAAAATGATTTGTTATGTTATGAATTAATGGTTTACATGAACACACAATGTCTGAAACAACACCAGATTGTAATATACAATTTGTTGTTGTTTCACGTAAATTGTACAATAATGCAATAATGATTGTTAGCTCGACAAATGACACACGATAAGAGTTCTTGTACGGCTTAAGAAAATGAATTGTTTACTGGTAAGAGAAGGAGTTCTTTATAACGGGCTTTAGGAGTAGCTGAGCAAGGCCGTATACACGCTCTTAGGCCAGTAAAGAGGGTCTACCTTGACTGAATTACTATAAGCAAAGGACGGAATGAGAGAGCCTACGCACAGCAATTGTGAAGATAAGTCACTGAATTAGAAAGGCTAAAGGCGAATATGGGCCTATTCACAAGAGCATTTTCACTAAGTTAAAGTAGGCGCAGGTGAGCTCCAAAGAACGACTGACGGTAAACCGTCTTTGTAATAGTCGAATAAATGTATATGTAGGCCTATACCCGAGAGATGCTTTCAGTCCGTATTTGCTGGCAGACTGACTTCGAAATTTAACTGTATCATGAAGTTCCTTGTGGTATCGTGGTAATATTAACTGGAGGTTGACCTCAGGGTCAAGCTTCAGTGAAAATGCTTCGAAGTCGGACAAAGGCAACTTTGGTTAAACCTGAAGCGGGTGCTTAAAAAGCCTTCCTCGGGACAGCTTTCTGCTGATAATGAGAATATCTTTGAAAGCTAGAGGTGCCTTGTGATACACATTAGACATCTTGGGCTATTGAGAATCTTCGATACGAACTTAAAAGAAGTATTAAAATCGTAAGCCAAACGGGGAAATCTTTATGCACGCCCATACATTTTCGATAATTATTCAAATTGTCCGAAATGGAAATTTTCCCCTCAGATATAAAAAAGGGAAGTTTTTAATTCCTAAAAAGGCGTATTAGAACGTTCCATATCATAAGAGAAATTTTTCAGTTTTCTTTTTTGGATACAATAAAAGCAACTTTCTTTAATTGTTTCAGCTCTCTCTCTCTCTCTCTCTCTATATATATATATATATATATATATATATATATATATATATATATATATATATATATATATATATATAGAACAAACAAAGAAACAGAGAGAGAAACAAACAAGAACAGCCAAAGGAATTTTTTTCAATGCCATTCTCAAACATCTTGGAATCATCAAGAATCGAAGAACACGCGTGGTTTTGTCAAGGACAGAGAAACAGGACGCTTGTTGGGCCGGCGGTATTGGCGTCTCAAAAAGGCCGCGAAACTTAGCGTCTTAAGAGGTTATAAAAGGCTGAGTCCATTGATACACCCTCTCACTTTATAATTTTGCAACCTCCCTTCGGGGAGACAAAAAAAAAAAAAAATGGTGTCAATAATCCAGCAGGGTTGAAACACCTTAAACAGAAAAAAAAACACTCCTCTCTCCGCAGTCCTCACTTCTCGCTTGCAATTTTCTCGTCTTGGTCGTCACGGCTCACTCTCAGCATCCTTCGTCAGCAGCACCACACGTCATGCCACCCGCTCTCCGGCCTTCGCCGGAGAGCGGCCTGCTGTTCCTTCAAGGTTTTGGTCGGGCCTACACGAAGTCTATAATCAAGTAAGGCTCTCTACCAACTCTCATTCCGCTCGTACTTCCCCCTCGAACGTCTACACTCTCTACGCAGTGCCATCATCGACTTTAGCCGGTACCAGACCAAGTCACACTTCAACCGTATACTGGGCAAGAACGAAGTAATACTTGAAGTACGCTACAATTCCTGCCAGTTGCATTCCAAGTCACACATCAACCGTTATGCCAGAACGAAGCAACACTTGAAGTACGGTATGCTACAATTCCTGCCGCTGCACTCCAAGTCACACTTCAACCGTTATATTAGAACGAAGCAACACTTGAAGTGCGCTACAGTTCCTTCCTGCAAGAGTGAAAATCACAGCTGTGGGCGTCTAGTTGGCCTCTTTACTACAACCCCTACCGGTTCTCAGCACATCAACCTCATCTAGGCCTACAGTCTACAAGGTCAACCTTCAAGTATCTCTTCATCTCCAGAGGTATTCGGCATTTCGGACCTACATTCTACAAGGTCAACCTTCAAGTATCTCTTCCATCTCCAGAGGTATTTCAACATTGTCGGTAAGCTCTCTGTGCCTCGCTCTTAAGCAATTCTCGTGAAGCCTACACAGTGTAATCGCAGAACCACGTTTTAGGCTATACCAAAAGGTGTTTTCAATACCGTTCAAACTAACTTTCTCGTTAGAATTGCAGTAGGCCTATTCCAAACGTCTTTCCAATACCGTAATTGTGTATCACCCTGTTATTGTGTTCTTTCATGTAATTCATTTTATTTGCATCCATTTGTTTATGTGATCCTTTTAAGCATTTCATTCTAGACGGCCTAATCTATTCAGTGTACCAAACGTACGTGCATAATTTCTGTTATCAATAGGCTTCATATTTCATGTTGTGTTCCATTGTGCATACCATTAGCCTATCATAAATGAGTGTATTACTTAACAATTAATCTGGATAACCATTTCCTTATTTGCTAATCCTGTCATCTTTAGCATAATATAAATGCCATTCTATAATTGTTAATTATCGTACATACCTTCGAAATGTTAATCGCGGTGAACAAATAACTGATTTATTTTCTTAATTAACACAAAACCACAAGGTAATTTTTCTAACCTTATTAATATTATTTGTTTTGGTGTAATCTAAGCTGGTGACCTCGAATTATCGTATCATTCCAGAAAGTAATTATAGTAAGCCTACTTCATTGCCACATTAAACCGGTGATACTGGATTACAGTGGTTCCCAAACTTTACTAATTGTTGGAACCCTTACAGACTTGTTTTTATTTCGCGGAACCCGAACTCTATATTAGACTCAGAGCTGTAAAATATTTATTGAGCAACAAAACTTACAGAGTTTAGTGATGAACACAATACAAATTTTTACACTGAAAACACTTAAATATAAAGCCTATCAGAAATTAACTTGACAGTGCACCACGCCAACGGCTATAGTTATACTGATTGGTTCACAATTAATTACGAAACGAGTGCACATCAAATCAACTGGC
Source organism: Bathynomus jamesi (assembly GCA_023014485.1). Lineage (NCBI taxonomy): Eukaryota > Metazoa > Arthropoda > Malacostraca > Isopoda > Cirolanidae > Bathynomus > Bathynomus jamesi. The sequence goes on along the minus strand of JAJOZX010006327.1, from coordinate 246,742 downwards.
AACTTAGAAAATTTTAATTTTAGCGAAAACATATTGCTCAAAATTAATTACAGTTAAATTCTGACGAGTAATATATATATATATATATAATATATATATATATATTAAAATTTGTCATAAATATTCACAAATTTTAAAAACTATGACAGAATTTATATTTATTTTAAAACAGTACTAATAGAACCAGTCTTTTATAAAATCGTTAAAATTAAAATCTGCCAAATTACACTTTTGCAGTAGCCGAGTAGCGAAAATTTATTTACATATACTTAGCAGATTTTAATTTTAGCGAAAAATATTCAGTGATCCCAAATCCACTATGGTGCCATTTCAAGTCGGAATAAGAATATAAAATATTATTTAACAAAAAGCCACAAGGTAAAATTATGTATAAATATTAGGACCTTAATTAGACCTTAATATTAAGACCTGATTAGCCTGATTAAAAACGTGTCACGGAACCCTTGTTAAGCCTCCGTGGAACCCAAGTCCGCGGAACACAGTTTGGGAACCACTGCCGTAGGACATTATAAATTGTTGACCCCAGCCTTGTCATTAACAATCAATCATTATCAATCAATTAATCATTATCACCTCAATCGGCTAATACTTGGCCTAATATATATATATATATATATATATTTTTTTTTTCTCTTTTTTTTTCCGTGGTTTTAAGAAGGTATTTCTCATGATGCACAAGAGCTAAATAACAATATATTTTACAGTAAAGCACAATACCATACGTTTTATGCAAGTTTATTATGCAGTAAACCTCTGTGTTGATGGCTGCTGTAGTCATCTGTTTCAGCATTCCAAATTCTCCATCATTTCGGAATAAACAAGGTCTTTCACGTATCCCTTAAGGCATTGATTCCCGACCTGTGGTGCGCGTACCACCAATGGTACGCGGAGTTCTTTCAGGTGGTACGCAAGAAAGTTATAAATACGCAGTTTACTAAATGATAATGATTTACATGATTATGTTTACGAAAATAGTATTAGTTGTAAATAAATAACCTACAATTGCGGGTTTGCATGTTATCTAATTTGCCGTCAAGGTAGATTTCAAATTAGCTAACGGTAACGCGCAAGGCCAAAATCAAGAGTTTGATGCAGTACATAAGTCAATGAATATCATTAGAATAAATTTAACTTTTTTAGATTAGGCTGAAAAGTCAAGATTGAACACCACAGTTCTCTCTCTCTACGGTTTTGATTTGGTGGTGCGTACACATTCCTTCCTTCTTAATGGTGGTACTTAGAAAAGCATGATCGGAATAAGTGGTACGTCGACCTAAAAGGGGTTAAGAAACCCTGCCTTTAGGAAAAATCGAGTGGTATCAAATCCGATGATTACAAAGGAATACAAAGGACACCAAACAGCAATAGACCGGCTGGTCCCTACGAGGTCGCTGTTGAAGAAGGAAGGTTAAAAGATGTAAGAAAATTTAAAGCCAAGCCAAAGTTTTAAAGCAACGCAAAATAAAGAGGTTGAAAGGAAGGAAAGAAATTTAAAGAGAAAATAAAAGAGGAGGCCAAGTGATTGGGCCGATCCGATAGTCACGAAACTTTTGTAATGTGGATAAGAAAGTCAATGATTGCGCTCGAGTGTTAGGTGACAAACATCTGTTGGCTAAACTTTCTGCCGGTGACATGGTCGCTATTAATGCCGTCTATCATCGTGCGTGCCTGAATCGGCTCTACAGGAAAGCGGCAACGGTCGGATGTGACACGACTGACAGTCATGCGACTCGGGTGATCCGAGCACATGTTCTCAACGAGTTACTTGACTTTATTGAAGATAATCGTGTTTCAGGGACGTCACTGGCAATGGCTGACTTGACGGCCTTCTATGACAAGCGCCTCGCCGCTCTCAGTTTTCCCTACATCAAATGCAATACAACACGCCTTCGAGAGGATATTGAGCGCATGATTCCTGACATCAAGGCGATACCACTGAATCGTTGCTGGTCTCTTGTTTTCAACGACGACCTAAGCAAAGCCGTAGTTGATATGGAAAACAATACATCAACTGAAGTCTCCATCCTCCACAAAGCAGCCAAAATCCTCCGGCGAGATTATCTCCACATTAAGCAGGCTTTCACAGGCTCCTTCTCAACCTCATGTGAAGCTGAATCCATCCCGCCCACGTTGAGATCATTCTTGCATATGCTTCTTGATGGACCAGGTATCGATGAGCCGGCTTCTGATTCTGAGAAGTCCAAGGTTGCAACATCCATCGGGCAGCAGATCATCTTGAACTCCGTTGGACGCAAATCCAAGAAACCTGGGAGTGTTCCTCGTCACATCAAGGAGAGGGAAACACCAGCATCGCTGTATCTGTCTATGAAACTACATCTTCAAACTGACCGTGAATCTCTAATCGATGCTATGCATCAACGAGGACTGTGCGTCTCGTACGACCGTTTGAGAGTGTTGAGCACAGACATCGCGAATTCAGTCATCGGTCACTGGGAGCAGGTTAGTGTGGTAGTGCCACCTCAGACTGTCAAGGGCGTGTTCACCACAGGCGGTTTTGACATCCACCACAACCCTTCCTCTACGACGGCAAAATCAGCCCTCCATGGAACATGCATCAGCATTCAGCAGCACTTCTCTTCAGACAGCCAACAAGTCAAGAATCTCGCCAACATCCTCAATCCAGCTGAGATGGGGAAGAAGGCTGTGAGGTCCTTGCCAGCTATCTACACTACCATGGATCCGGATGTCTCGCTGCCAAAGATGAGGTGCTGCACGTTGCCCTGAAAACCAACAGTCATCCTCTTCCGGCTTCGCGCTCTCTCACCAGCATCATTGAAGAAGGCTACGGGTGGTTGGGGCGAGTCAGAAGCCTTCTATCCAAACAGACCCTCGAAGCAGCCGGTGAATGGATCTCATGGGCCGCGTACTATGCCAGCATCACAGAGCATCCTACTATTCCCCCAGCCAAGTCATACATGCTGCCTCTGTTCACCGAATCTCCGAACAGCCCTACCATGGTTTGGCATGGGATGAGTCATCCGCCAGGCGATCAGCTACATCAATCCTGGTCAGACACCAGTCATGGTAGCCGATCAACCCCTCTTCACGCTGGCCAAGAAACTTCAGTGGAAGTACCCCCAGACAGAGTATGGCGAGGACTCCTATCTGGTGTTGTTGGGGACGATGCATACTGAGATGCTGTGGAGTGTGTCTGGTGACTGATTGGACGGTAGTGGGTGAACTACAGCAATCACCAACAGCGGTATCTCGATCAGCGGCAAAGCTCAGTCCTTCATTGGCGTCCATCACATCTGCAGAACTCGGTACATGCATCAGATGTCGGTAGCTGCTCTCTACGTGCTTATAAAGAAGGCTTATGATAAGTATGTGGAGAAGGCGACGAATGCTGATGATTATGATGGTGTCTCTGCTGATGCCGAGTCGAATGACCTCATCGCTCTGCCCTTTGACGAATGGCTGAAGCAGCTGTGTGCCTCGCAGCCCCAAGCAGATTACTGTTCATGTCCATGGAGCTGGATCTTCTCATTCTCCAGGTAAGACAGGTTCTTCATGTCATGTTTTTGTCTCACTCGCTAACGTACTACCCTTAAGCAACGCATGCAAGGCTCATTCATGTTTTGCCTCATTCTCATTGTTAGCTGAAGACTATGATACATTCCTCCACAAAATCCGAGTGTTTCATATAGGTCTATTCATGTGTTTTTCAGTTTGTCAAGTCGTGTCGCACAGCTGACTTCTCGCTCTATATGGAGACTCTTGATTCTCTGATGCCGTGGGTCTTCGCGCTGGATTATACCCACTATGCTCGAAACCTGCCCATTCATCTCCGTGACATGGTAACACTGGAAGAACGCCATCCCGCGTTGTATGTGGAGTTCCAGCGTGGTCACTTCATGGGACAGAAGTCCAAGCGAGCATTCTCGAAGATCCCGCATGACCAGATGCACGAGCAACTCATCGATTGGTTCAAGAATGTGGCTGGCGTCATCGAGAACCTGGTTGACCCACGCACAGTTCGCCGCGAGCAGGTCGTTCGCCCTGAGATGGCTCGCCTAGTCAGGGAATTTGAGGACACGGAGTCAGATGAACGGAGGCACCATGAACAGTACCCCAAGTTCCAAGCCGACTACAAGGTAACTTTCTAATAAATTGCAAATTGAGAGATACCCTCATCATTTTTAGTGGTATGAATATGTATGATTCGGCAATGCCTATATATGTTTCTTTTTTCCAGTCTGATGTGCTGGCGCTGGTGGATGCCTTTGAGGAGCTGGCAAACCCCTTCATGGAGGACAGTGGCGAGCTGCTCGACCTGGACGAGTCAATCATCATGCCTCCAGACGTGGTAGACAATGTGAGGAAGGTGAAGGACATCGGATTGCAGAGATTGCAGCGCATTCTGGTCGCAACATCAACGAATCGGTGTTCTCCCATGAGACCTCTGCCCATCCTCCCTCTCTTACTCGGAAGGGACACATGCACCATGGAACCAAGAGCGAGATCCTGGACTGCATTGTCCCAGCGGATCTCGACAATCGCAGACCGGTGACGACCACAGCTGTGCTGGATGGTGCTGTGCTCGTTCAAATGCTTCGTCCTGGAAGTGCCGTGACCATCGGAGACTATTTCACAGACGTGTTTCTGCCATACATCCTCTCCTGGTTTGAAAGAAACGACCTGGTTGACATTGTCTGGGATGTCTACTCCAAGACGAGCCTGAAGTCAGGAACTCGGGAGCAAAGAGGCAGCGGAGGGCGGAGGCGGGTTACTCTCTCGACCAAAGTTCCTGGCAATTGGGCTGCCTTCCTACGTGTGGTCCTGAACAAGCAGTTGTTCGTGGAGCTGGCCAACAGCTTGAAGCTCATGACGCTTCCACAGGTTAGCTGATTGTTGCGAGCTACTGACATAGAAATTAATATTTCTTAAAATATTCCTGTCTCTAGTATATGCTGAGGAAGTCAATTACATTGACTTCCTCAGCATATCCTCAATTACATTGACTTCTTCATTTCAGGGCAAGCAGCTCTTCACCACCATTCTCAGTGATTGTGCGAGTTCACCGGCTGACGCTGTTGTTGGTGCAGTTGCCCCCTGCACACACGAGGAAGCCGACACGCGGATGTTTCTGCGTGTGGCTGCAGCTACCTACGCCGGTCATCGTCGAGTGATCGTCCGCACCAGCGACAGCGATGTTGTAGTGCTGGACGTCTCCACTTTTGTGGCCCTCGGACAGAGGAATGATGAACTCTGGATTGCATTCGGATCGCGGCGTCACTTCAGGTACAGTCATTTTATTGAGGTGTCTTTAATCCAGGTGTCTGCAGTGTACCGATAGCTTTTAGATCATGAGGCCATTGTCTAACTTATCTCTACATTCCTTGCCAGATACATTCCAGGGCATATCATCGCCCGCGGACTTGGACCATCCAAGGCAATGGCACTGCTGGCGTTTCATGCGTTAACAGGATGCGACACGACCTCAGCGTTCTATGGCAAAGGCAAGAAGACGGCCTGGTTAGTGTGGCAGTCCCTCCCTGAACTCACCTTACCTTTCGAGCTGCTCTCCTACCCTAACCCCACCTTGGAGATGATCAAGACTCACACACCCACGCTCCAGAGATTCGTCATGCAGCTCTATGGTGTCTCTGAGGAGGGCATCACCACGGTGGATGCTGCTAGACTCTCCCTCTTCCTCCACAAAGGACGCGATTTCGAGCACATGCCTCCAAGCAGCGACGCTCTGCATCAGCACCTCCTCAGAATAGCCTATCAGGTAAGACAGCATTGCATGGATGGGGACATCACGAGATTACTGCATGCAGTTGTATTTCTAGAAGTGTTATTTCAACTAATCAGTTATTTCTCTTGTGACTTCAGAGTGGACATGTGTCGGGGTAATACGCTCATCAAAGCTCCAGCTCCAGTCTCTCCAACGGAATGGGGATGGCAGCAAGAATCCCCGACTCTGCGCCAACTCCAGTCTACAGCACAACTCCCACCATTTCGCGGGACATACCAGAGCTTGTCATTTGCCAGTGTAAGACAGACTGTAAGGCTCCTTGTAAGTGCTACGTGCAGGGGCAGCCCTGCATGTATCTCTGTAGATGTAAAGGTTCGTGCTCCCACACTGGTAAGATGAGTGAGGTACAGATAGATGAGGAATCAGGTTAGTGCTGAACGAAGGAATGTCATGGATGTGCTTACATTGTCGCAACATTGGGTGATGATATATGTGAGTCGGCTAGTTATTGGTGGAGTATACTATGTATCAATTATACTATTTAGATACCACAGAACTTGTAAAATTATCATTCAATTTGCAATTCTTGCTTCCATGCCTCTAAATTGTTTTCATAAATTTTATCAAAATGTCAACTTTGTGTATCATTTCCCGGATTTGACTTTTAAATGCATTTCAAATGTAAAATTGATGGCAGACATGAGTTCAGCGACCTCAAATTAGCTGGAAAACATGGTTCATAATAGTTTCCATGACAAACGGTTCCTTGGCTCTGAGTCGGCCATGTTTTCCAATATGGCCGACGGCAGCCATCTTGGATTTAAGATACAACTTGTGTCTTTGGATACATTTTTTTCTATGGCCCTAAGGAACTTCCATACCAAAGGAGACCTTTGCATCATGATTTGAAGTGAAAAGTCACTTAGCATGTCTACTATAAAGGTCTAGGTAAAATATGATAACTGAATTAAATACGGCTACCCAAAACACGTATTGAGCTTTTCCTTATTCGGTCGACATGACATTTACCGTTGCGTAAGTGTCATGTGTCCGAGTCTTACTATCGCGCATGCGCGTCAGAGTTAAAACGTATGCACGTGAGTTATTAGAACTTAAAGTATTGTACTTTCTTTTCAAACACACCACATTATTTTATCTCTCCTACATCTTCTTCTTCCGCAGCTTATTATCCCATCTTTACACGGGGTCGCTGTTTTTGGTTCGTCTTCTCCACTCTCCTCCTCCAAGTCCTTCTCCCTGATGTCCGCCACCACACAGTCCCTCCATCTCGTCTTCGGTCTTCCTCTTCTTCTCCGTCCCGGCAACTCCATCTCCAGCACTCTGCGCCCCACATACTCCTCCTCTCTTCTCCTGACGTGTCCATACCACCTCAGCCTGGCCTCCTGCACCTTCTTAGATGCTTCCGCCACCTTCACTGTTCCTCTTATATGCTCATTTCTGACCCTATCCCTCCTCGTCACTCCACACATCCATCTCAACATCTTCATTTCAGCCACATCGATTTTTCTTTCATTGCTCTTCTTCATTGGCACAGTCTCCATTCCATACAACATTGCCGGCCTCACCACTGTTTTGAATACCTTTCCCTTCAGTTTCACTGGGACCCTCTTATCACAGAGCACCCCTGATACGTCTCTCCAGTTCTTCCACCCCGACTGTATTTTACAGTTTATCTCTCTCTCTGCTCCCCCCTCTGCATCCACTGTTGACCCCAAGTATTTAAAATACTCCACCGTCTTAACACGCTCTCCACTCAATGTCACTTCCCCTCCTCGGTCCTGCTGCACATCACATCTCATATATTCGGTCTTCTTTCGGCTAATTCTCATCCCCTACTTTCTAACGCCTCTCTCCAATTTTCCAACTGCTGCTCCACCTCCTCTTTCGTCTCCAAACTTCCTGCCGTGGTATCCTATCATATGCCTTCTCCAAGTCAATAAAAACCATGTGCAACGCCTTCTGCCCCTCTCTGTACCTCTCTGCCAACTGTTTCAATGCAAAAACTGCATCTGTCGTTCTCCTTCCCGGCATAAATCCAAACTGTTCCACTGACACTTCCGCTTCGTCTCTCAACCTACTCTCCACTATTCGCTCCCATATCTTCATTGTATGTGATATTAGCTTGATCCCTCTATAATTCGTGCAATCTTGTACATCTCCCTTCTCTTTGAATATAGGCACAATGATGCTGGTCCGCCACTCATCCGGAATCACCTCCTGGTCAAACAACTTCTGCATTAGATCCCACATCAGATCCACCCCCTCATCTCCCATATCTCTCCTACATCGTGCTTGTTAAAATCACGGAGAACAATTGTGGACACTATATATAGTGATGCGACATGTTTTGGGATTCGTCTAAAAAACATTGACCTCCCCCACCTTCTTTTTTTTTAAATACTACTCAATGTAATTTTAAAATATAAACCTAAAAGTGATCAAATAATGTAAAAAAAAAAAAAAAACCTCCCTTTGATATATATTATATTAACCCTTATTTTTGAAAAGACAGGGAGTCAAAGAAATAATGGTGCAAAAATAACGAGACATTCTTTTTCTTCTTTTTCTTCTATTATTATTATTATTAATATATATACAGGGTGGGAGAAAAGTCCTTAAGGATTTTATACATACAAATAATTTGTTAATAATAAATAAATTCCAATAATATCACTGCAGTGTAAGCGATACTTTTCAAAGCAACTATACAAGGCCAGGAATGACCCAAGGTTAGAAAGGAAGACCCTAGGGCCTAGGCCCTAGCCCCAGTCACCGTCATGTCAGTAAAGATGGAATACAGCAATGAAGAAAAAGTGTATCTTGTATCGTCGGCTATTTCTTATAATAATAATTGCGAAGAAAGTTTGCATTTATTTCAAGAAAAATATAATAAACCACCACCAAATGCAACCACTCTTTGATACTCGAAGCTCAAACTTTTGGAAACAGGTAGCCTGGTAAACAGAGCTGGGCATTTGCGGCATATTTTGCGGTACTGCGGTACTTGCGGTACCACCGCACTACCACCCCGGGCCCCCATAACGCAGTACCGCAAAGGATCGCTGAAAGTACCGCAGTACCGCTACCGCATTCAAATTTCCGCGTACCGGTTTGGTACCGGTTTGGTAGTGCAGCAGTACCGCAGTACCGCAATATGCCACAAGTGCCCAGCTCTGCTGGTAAAAGATCGTCAAGAAGCGGAAGGCCAGTAACGGCGACAGGAGACAACAACAAAGAAAATATCCTCATCAGTTTTCAAGTCGATCCAACAACTTCAACCAGAACATTTACAGAGGACTTGGATATTTCCAAATTTTCAGGAGCAAAAATATTGAAATCATAGGGGTACCACGATTAGAAACCCATTTACTCTCAGCTCATATACGGCGATGAATCTGATAGACGGCTACAGTTTGCTCAAACAATGAGACAAAAGTTCAACAGTGATCCACATTTCGTTCGAAAGATAAAATTTTCAGATGAATGTGTCTTCGGTTTAACCAGTAAAGGAAACAAACAACGTTCACTACTGGGCGAAAAAAATCTCATGTCTTCGGTTTAACCAGTAAAGGAAACAAACACAAAGTTCACTACTGGGCAAAAAAAAATATCAAAATACGATTGGGTAAACTAGTTAAAACGACTACACTAACAGTTTGTGCGTGCATTGGTTATTCAGGACTCATTTCCTTCGACATATCGAGAGATACGATGGATGGAAAACGCTAAAAACGCTATTGCCAGGTATTGAGAGCCAAAGTGTTGCTACAGTTTACGAGTGGTGTTGGCAGGAATTGGCTTTGTTAACATGATGGAACGCCGCCACATTACTCTGCAGCTGCCCGTGACATTCTGGATACGAACGTTGAAGGAAGATGGGTTGGACGGCGAGATCCCATCGAGTGACCAGCCAGATCATCTGATTTAACCCCCATGTGATTTCTGGCTTTGGGCTTATTTGCGTGACAAACTCTACACTCCTGGTTTCATCTATCCAAATGTGAATTTGGAATAGATGAACAACTGAAAAGGATCCCACTCGATATGTTTAGAACAGTGATGCACAAACCCTGGCCCGCGGCCAAATGTGGCCCCCACGGGTCTTTTCAGTGGCCCCACGGGTCTTTTCAATTCAATGAAAAAGTTAGCTACCCAAAGAAAAATCTGAAATATTACCCCTGGTTATTATAAAAAATAGAATATCTATATATCTGGCCCCTACATATAAAACAGATGGTTGGTTTGGCCCTCACATCAAAAAAGTTTGTGCACCACTGGTTTAGAAGAAAAATCAAGAGTTTCACAGAATCCACAAATGTATCATAGGTTACATAGGTTTGGTGGCGGCGTTTTGCTGTACATTCGTAATTCCCTTAGGGCTATCGAGGTTAAGATAGATTTTCCGGCAGCAATTAATGCGATATGCGTTGAAGTTAGGGCACGTAGTATTAGTTTTAATTTTGTTGTTGTTTATAGACCTCTCGTTCAACCCCTCGATACCGATACTAGATTTTACTCACTTCTTGGTAACTTTATTGACAATCGAAATAGTATAATTGTCGGAGACTTTAACTGCCCTAATGTTAATTATGAGACTTTTACTGGTAATGAGGAGGGTTTGAGATTGATTGAGTTCATGGAAGATAATTTTTTACGACAGATGGTTACCGAACCAACGCGCGGTGACAATATTTTAGAGTTGGTGATGACGAACGGCGAAAAATATAGTCGAAGGTTTAGAAGTAGGCGAGAGTTTAGGATGTAGTGATCATCAAATTCTTAGGTTTAAGTTATTGATAGAAAACACTAAGGATAGTAACGTAATAGAAGTCCCTGATTTTCGTAGGGCTAATTTTAATAGTTTTGCGGATAGGATAAGAGTAGTGGACTGGGATAACTTATTTATGGGTAATGACACAAATTTGCATTGGGAGGCGTTTAAAGTAAGTTTTATGAATATTGAAAGGGAGTTTATTCCTCGTAGGCCCAAGCGCGCTAGAAATCATGGTAGGCCCAAGTGGTGGACTAGGGAAATAGGCGAGCTTATAATCGAGCGTAACAGAGTGTATAGATCAGTTAGGAATGCTAAGCGTAATTTAGAGATACTTATAGCTGCGGATAGTAAACATAATCCAAAAGTGAATGTCAATAATCGTAAGCCGATAAAAGACAACATAGGCCCTCTAGTGGATGTTAACGGCGCTTTGGCTTCTGACGCTCAGGCAATGGCGGGTATTTTCAATAACTTTTTTGCGACAGTTTTTACTGTAGAAAACGTAAATAATGTCCCCGACGTGAACAATATCGTTCCATTTAGTAGCGAGACTATTTTAGATGAAATAACTGTTTACGAGGCTGAGATTGTGCATTATATCGATAGGCTAAAAGTTAGCAAGGCTCCAGGCCCTGACGCTTTTTATCACAGACATTTGAAAGATTTGAAAGACGTTATCGTAGGCCCCTTAACGAAGATTTTTAATCAGTCACTCGAAACGGTGATTATTCCTGAAGACTTCAAATTAGCTAACGTCACGCCTATTTTTAAAAAAGGCGACCGCACAGTAGCTAGCAATTATAGGCCCATTAGCTTAACGTCAATTGTCGGTAAACTTTTGGAATCCGTCGTTAGAGATCATATCATCGATCATTTGGAAAGTAGAGATTTGATTAATAGTAATCAGCATGGGTTTCGACGCCATAGATTTTGTTTAACTAATTTGTTAGAATTTTATAACGAAATAGTGCGCGAATACGATAGGTATAGAGGGGCTGACGTTATTTATTTAGATTTTAAAAAGGCGTTCGATACGTTCCGCATAGAAGATTAATTGCGAAGGTTAAAGCGCACGGTATACGCGATCAGGTAGCTAACTGGTTAGAGGAATGGCTTCGTGCTAGGAGACAGAGGGTCGTTGTTAATGGTAGTGAATCGGGGTGGTTGGATGTAGGTAGCGGTGTCCCACAGGGTTCAGTGTTAGGCCCATTGCTATTCGTAATTTACATTAACGACATAGATGTAAGATTGACTAGTAACGTGTCAAAATTCGCGGACGATACTAAAATAGGCGGTAAGGTTGTTAACGAGGACGATAGAAATAGGCTCCAAGACGATGTAAATAGGATTATGGAGTGGACGGATAAGTGGCAGATGCAATTTAACGTAGACAAATGTAAAGTTTTGCATATAGGTTCTCGTAATAATAATTACACGTACACGATGGATGGTAGAGAGTTAACGAGAGTTGACGAGGAAGTAGATTTAGGCGTACGCGTATCTAAGGATTTAAAAGTTAGGAACCAGTGCCTGGAGTCTTGCGCAAAAGCTAATAGGATGTTAGGCTTCATAGCGAGTAATTTCGAATTTAAATCGAAGGATATTATATTGCCCCTTTACAAGTCCCTAGTGAGGCCTCATTTAGAATATGCTGTTCAGTTTTGGTGCCCGTATTTGCGCAGAGATATTGATAGGTTAGAAAGGGTTCAGCATCGTGCCACGAAACTAATTCCGTCATTGCGCAACAAGCCTTATGAAGATAGGATTAAAGAGTTAGACTTGCATTCACTCGAAACTAGGAGATTAAGGGGGGAGCTTATTGAAGTTTTCAAAATCGTTAATAACATCGATAACGTAAATTTTGACAAACTGTTCACTTTCGATAACAGCAATACTCGTATTAACGGATTTAAGTTGCGTGGCAGACGTTTCATTACTAATATCGCTAACAACTTCTTTACGTTTAAAGTAATTGATAAATGGAATAATCTTCCCGCGTCAGTCGTTAACTCTACCAGTGTTAATATGTTTAAGAACCGTTTAGATAGGCATTTTAAAAATATTAACGTTGTTTAAAATAAAAAAACAATTAGTAACAGGAGCTCTGGGGGTGGTGGTCGAGGATGAGTCTGTTGACGATTAATGCCAGCTTATGATATGCCAGCAAAAAAATTATTAAAAAAAAAAAATTAGACTAACACGAACGTAGATGTAGGTCGTAGGGTAAAATAACCCACTTTTTTTTAACTTTAACTACTTTTTTTTTCTTATCCTCTCCTTACTTGCATGTCTGTAACTCTCTTTACTTGCCTGTCTGTAGTTTACATGGTATGACAGTGAGTTAAGACCGTGTTTGCATGGTTTGTAAGCGTTCTTATTTTACTTCTTTTCATCTTTCACCCCTCTCCTATTCTCTTCGACTATTTTTCCGACTTGTCGGCAGTGGCTGGCGGATGATGATGGTGAGTCTTTTTTCTCTTTTTCTGAATGAATGTTAACCCACGAGTGATAGGTGTTGCTACTTACTTAACCCCTTATTCTTTTCTCTTAATCCCCTACTCTTTCCTTTCTCTCGGGCTAACCTTAGAGTGGATCTTAGGGTCTTTGTTAGCCTTAGCTTCTGTAGATCTGGAGATCATGGTGGATGGAGAACTCTTTGAAGATCAAATTACAATTTAACAAAATATTTGTATAAATGAAATTCTTACAGACTTTTTGTTTGATTTGTTTCATGATTTGAACAATTATTTGTACCTATAATGTTAACTAAATAGTTGTATGTATAAAATCGTTAAAGACTTTTCTCCCACACTATATATATATATATATATATGTGTGTGTGTGTGTGTGTGTGTGTGTGTATATATATATACTAGCTTCCCGAAAAGAAAAATGAAAGAAAAATGAAATGATTATGCATTTACGTGACAAGCACACCAAACATTAACATTTGGTGAATCCCATTCATATAAATGAGTTCCAGCGCTGGCTATGCCACCTCGATTACCTGAATTAGCCCCTTTAAATTTTTATCTATGGGGTTCTGTTAAAATACTTGGGTATCTGGCAGAAAGTCAAAGAATCAACAGGTTATTGAATCCATTCTACAAGGGCATTATGGAAAATATACACGCTAACAACATGGTATCGTATGTGGTACCTTTACTTCTTAATTAAAATAAATTATTAATTGAATTAAATATCTATACAAAATTGCCTCGGGATTGGCGACATAGCCTATTGGGAATGAAATGATTGCCATACGTATATAGAACCCATATGTGGGCATCGGGCCTGCATGACAACAAGAAAACCAAATTTATGATCTCGTATTCAAACTTTTCCACTGCCAACTCATGAAAATTACATCGAGAAACGAGTCAACGACCTTTGCGAAATCAGCAGATAATAAAAATACGAAGATTATATTATAGCGGCTCACTCGGAGCTGCTTATGTTACAGCAATGCTTTAAGCAAGGAAGATGTGCTTTGTCTTCCTATAAGTTCTGAGTGAGATCCCCATGATATAAAACTTAATACCTATAAGAAGGATAGGCCTATTCCCTCAGGTATTTAAATAGTGACTGCCTATATTAGTTACATCGAGTTAACGCATTGTGTAGCTCCATCGTACCACGGCCCTACATCGAAAAAGATCGTCGCGCCCTACATCGAAACAGAAGCGAGGCCCAACTAAATAATAAGGTAAGGCAATTCCTTTCTTTACCATTAGGCAGCGCAAATACCGAAGGCAAATAAACAAAGAGGTCCTTTGAAGACCTACATATACATTAACTCTCTAACGAAAAAACATAGGGCTTTTGTCGTTAACTCTCCACTGAAGTCTGCTGGAAATTTCCAACGGATGAGGGTATCAGGCAATCAACCCATAGCCCTATATAGTTTTTTCACAGGCATCTTGCTAATGCTTTAATGGAGTTTGAGCGTCGAATACACATTATAGCGACAAATGATAGTCATCATGTGGAAGTAATGGAAGTATTTGGGATATTTTGTATTCACAAAAAGTGCGCCTATTTATGCGTTTATATATACGCACCTTGGTTAACCTTGGTTTTGCTCACGCCCGAATTGTTCATTCTGACGAAGGTCAAGCTTGTTGCTCCACCTTAGACCTATAGCTTAACGTGGAATCCGAATCATGACCCAAAATGGGTGGTCAGAAATTACAAGGTCCTCGCCCGGACTCGATCTCACGACCACCCGATCAGCAGCCCAGCATCTTAACCACTTGGCTACCCAAATATCCATTCTCTGCCAACCAACTTTTATTGTATGGAAGGATGAACAATTGGGTTTGGTGCGTGCCACCTGCCGTCACCGGGAATCGAACCCGGGGCCGGTGGATTCGTAGTCAGCGATGCTAACCACTACACCTCCACATACACATATATACAGTATATATGGTGGTGTTCACAAATGCTGTTCATGATATTAACAAGCCATACTTTATGATACAGAAAGATATTAAATACTGCGGTATGTTTGAAAATTAAAGCACAATACCTAAGTTTTAATACTCGTAACTCACTCGGACTCCCCAATGATAAGTGTCATGGCGACTTACAAGAAAAAGTACAAGGGCACCTTGATTTAGTTGCAAAAATTGAAACACAACTTCAATACCAGCGACGAGAACATTGATTGTTATAAAACAGTCTGGTAACGAGTCACATATCTTACTGTCCTCTCATTTGGAGATGTTCTTCAACTTTACTGAAAGAAGTTCAAAACACGACAAAATTTTGCAGGACAAATTGGCATGTGGACATGAAAAGAAAGACGATCATGAAACTCCTTTTAGAGAAAGGTTAGGATAGCTGTGAACTGAAAACTGCAATTTGATATCCGCACATTTGCATATAAAGTTATGCGTAACTACCTTCCTCATGTGTGTTACAGTTTCCTTCAAACTATCAACGTCATCCTGACATGGATCTCAGAATAATGAGGAACCCGCAATCAAGCCTGAGACGATCTCACGCTGGTAGAATGGCAGTGTCACAAGTCGCTCTCTCACTATGGAATAGCCTCCCTACTCCAATTCTACTCTAATTAAACAAGCACCACTCCATTCCAGCTTCAATCTCGCTTAAAAAGCCCTTGGTAATCTCAGCACCGCATCGTACAGACAGTCCCAAATCTAAAACCACAACGGTGCAATCTCCAGTACTCGCAATGTTACATAATCTTCGCCTATCTTGTAACCAGTTCAGTGATACGTTATACTTTTAAATATATATATAATATATATATATATATTATATATATATATATTACATATATATATATATAGCATTTGGTGTGGATACGCAGGATATACGTTGTCATACAGATAATAATCAGTCATGAAGGCCAGAAACTGGCGCAGCGCTCAGGCCAATGAATGTGACCCATTGCGCTAACTCCGGATAATTATTACCAGCCTTATCGGGATTCGAACCCCCGCTCTCAGTGGTTCACTTCGTTTAGAAACAGCTTTATCCACTGAATGAATTACGGGCGCTTTGTCATTCAGATGTGCAATTTTTTATACTTAAAAAACTGATATTTCACTTTAAAACTTAAGCTTACGTAATATTCACTTAACTTTAAGCTAATTTGTAAGATCTTCAAACAATATTACACTTACGTAATCTTTCTTACAAATTCCACTACATTTTTTTTTATAGTATTTATACTGATTAACCGATGCTTATGTCCTATTCTTTCAGGAATTTCTCAATTTATCCTTCTTAATTTCATTCTTTTATGAATACCAAAGTATAGCTTCTTAATGTAATACTTTCTTACTGGAAGAAGAATAAATGATCATGTTGTTTGTGTTGAAATAAGTGAGGGGGGGGGGGGGGGTATCTGTTGAATTTTCTTATTAACATATTTAATCTGGTACATAAATTACAGTATTCTTTCTTAATATTAGGATCGCCGTCGCTTAAGGAACAAGATGTAATATGACCTACATACTTATATTCGTGTACCTGATTAAAAGGATCAACATCTTTGCTCTTTAAACTGTTTACAAAAGAAATACATCCCTTTAAGTGATAGATTGGTTACCATATCATCAATCTAACTAATTGTTCCAATTTTATACACAGAACATCCAAGGTTGACAAATTAAGTGAATTAGACAAACCATCTATACGATGAACGGTAGAGGTGAGTGAGTGGGGTAGACAGGATTACCGAAAATCTTGCGTCTCGGTGGTGTAGTAGTTAGCATCGCTGATTACGAATCCATCGGCCCCGGGATCGAGACCCGGTGATGGCAGGCGGCGCGCAGCAAAAACCCAGTTGTTCATCCTTCAACAATAAAAATGGTTGGTAGATAATGGGTACCCTGGGTAGTCTAGTGGTTAAGACGCTGGGCTGCTGATCGGGAGGTCGTGAGATCGAGTCGGGCAAGGACTTTTTGTAATTTCTGACCGCCCAAGGTACCCGATCCTTTTACCGCCTTGACTGTTATCTAGAGTGAATAACTAATTAATTCAGTGACGTAGCCAAGGGGAACATGGGAGGAAACTTCCCCCTCCCCCGCCAAAGTTCTAGCTTCCCACCTCAAATAAATTACGCCTGTCAAACTAAAAACGAAATAATTGTAAAAATAAGATACTTTTAAAACTAGATGTAATAAATTATAATATACAGAAGTATAAGTTGGTTACATTTACAATATTCATACTATAAGGTCAGTACTGCCCACCCACCCCGATAATTTTCTTGTCCCTTCAAATTTAGAAGTCTGGTTACGCGCCTACCGCTGCCGCTGCCGCCGGACCGCCTCGGGTAACAGCAAAGACCTTTGGCGTACTCCATGCATTGAAGGATTTGGAAGAATCAGAAAATAAATTTCTCCATTTGATTGTAAATGTTTTATTTAAATGCAAATAAATTAGGCTAATCACCATATATCTAAGAACATTTCCTTCCATCACTTGGTTGAACATATAATTAACTTATAGTAAACCCTATCTTTTTCACACACACACACACAAAATCACTGAGCCAAGTCACACACACACACACACACACACACACACACACACACACACACACACACACACACTGAGCCAAGTCAACAAAAATTTCGCGAACAGTTTAGCGAAACAAAATACAAGTGCGACTTCTCTGTGGTTATTACTGGACAGTACATTACCATATTTGTTCTTAACTAATGACATGATATATACGATATCGTAGAGAATAAAAGTTACATATGTAAATAAAGAGAATCGTGGGTATATTTAAATGTTCACGTACCTGACCATCTAGTTTCTATACCATGAAAGGATTCCGTTTCATTGTGTGCGATACTTTTCAGAGCAACTATACGAGGCCAGGAATGACCCTAGGCTAGAACAGGAAGGCCCTAGGCCCTAGCCCCAGTCACCGTCATGTCAGTAAGGATGGAATACAACAAAGAAGAAAAAGTGTATCTTCCATCGTGGGCTATTTCTTATAATAATAATTGTGAAGAAAGTTTGCATTTATTTCAAGAAAAATATAATAAACCACCACCAAATGCAACCACTCTTCGATATTCGAAGCTCAAACTTTTGGAAATAGAGACCGTGGTAAAAGATTGTCCAAGAAGCGGAAGGCCAGTAACGGCGACAGGAGACAACAACAAAGGAAATGTCCTAGCCACTTTTCAAGTCGATTCAACAACTTCAACCAGAACAGTCGCGCAGGAATTGGGTATTTCCAAATTTTCAGTGCCAAAAATATTGAAATCACAGGGGTACCACGATTACAAACCCATTTACTCCTAGCTCATATACGACGATCATTCTGATAGACGGCTGCAGTTTGCTCAAACAATGAGGCAAAAGTTCAACAGTGATCCACATTTCGTTCGAAAGATAAAATTTTCAGATGAATGTGTTTCCGGTTTAACGAATAAAGGAAACAAACAAAACGTTTACAGTGACTACTGGGCGAAAAACAATCCCAAAATACGATTGGGTAAACCCGTTAAAACGGCTACACGAACAGTTTGTGCGTGCATTGGTTAGTCAGGACTCGTTTCCTTCGACATAGCGAGAGATACGATGGATGGAAAACGCTATTGCCAGATATTAAGAAAAAGTTTTGCCACAGTTTACTAATGCGTTGGCAGGAATTGGCTTTATCAACATGATGGAGCGCTGCCACATTACTCCGCAGCTGCCCGTGAGATTCTGGATATGAACGTTGAAGGAAGATGGCCTTGGCGGCGAGGTCCCATCGTGTGGCCAGTCAGATCACCTGACACAAACTCTACATTCCTGGTTTCATCTATCTGAATGTGAATGTCCTTGGCCGCAGAATAGATGAACAACTGAAAAGGATCCCACTCGATATGTTCAGAAGAACAATGAAGAGTTTCACAGAGAAAATCCACAAATGTATCATAGCGGATGGAGAACTCTTTGATTTTATATTTAACCAGTTCATGCTATTTCTAAATTCTATTTCGACATTTACATGAAAAGGTGCAGAGATGATTACTGTTTAAAAATTAATTTAACACTTTGACTACCACGTATATTTCATACACATTATTTTTCAGCCATATTGGACACACGTGACCAACATGGCAGTCACTGTTAAAATACGACTAATTATGGCTTACATTATAATCAGGTATCTTATATTACAAACACTTATCAATGTTATGTAACATAATTGAATAAAGTTAAACAGATTAAGTATAAAATGATAAACACATAATGAGGTTTGGTAATTATTAACAAATCGGAATCTGGATTAATACGAGTATACGTAGGCATGTTTGAAAGTTGCGATGTTCCATTGTTAACTTTAGTAATGTAAATTTTTTTCGATATTTTAAAAGGTGTTCTTCGCAAAATATAACTTCCTCTTCATAAGTAAAGTTATTAACTAATTTTTTTTCTTTCATTTATCTCCAATTATTCGTAGGTCGTCATACGACTTTATATCTAACCTGATAAATCTCTAAAACTGTTCAGTAAATTACAGCCAAAACATACTGTATATGAAGCCACGAAGGTGTTTACTCCCCATTTCATAACCATGGTAAACTAACAACGGTATATTTTACCCAAGTTATGAATTAAGAGTTAAAAAGTGGAGACAAAATATGTGTTTGGATAGGTGTTTTAATTTTCAACGTTATTTTTACAGTATTATAAAGGTGTCCCAAAAGTCCTATCTATTTTGTAGAAATGATAATATTTTAAGGAAAATAAAAGAATAACATAACCAAATGTGTGTGTGTGTGTGTGTAATTCAGGTATTAGCTTCGGCATGAGCACTATCAGTGTATCTGCGTCGCAAATCTGTCAGCTGGATTACGGAAGACATTTACCAGCAATTGTGGAGTTACCCCATTTTTCCCGCTGCGGCAGCAATGCGGTTTCGCAAATCTTGCAGGTCTACCACTCTTGTTTGTACACCTCAGACTTTATAAAACCCCATGTAAAGAAATCCAGAGGCGTCAAATCGGGAGATCTTGCGTCCACGACCTGTTTCCACCACGCCCAATCCAGAGATTTGGAAAATGTTCATTGAGGTAAGTTCGAATGATGTTTGCGAAATGACAAGGAACTCCATCTTGTTGAGAATGCTATCTAAGAGAAGTTGGGGCTCTAAGAATTGATGAAACATTGCTGAAGATTTGCGAAACCGCATTACTGATGCAGCGGGGAAAATAACTCCACAGATGCTGGTGAATGTCTTCCGTAATGCAGCTGTCAGATTTAAGATATGTAGAGAAACTGATGGTGCTCATGAAGAAGTTAATACCTGAATGTGACATATATACGCATATTTGGTTAAGCTGTTCTTTTATTTTCCTAAAAATATTTATTATTATTTCTGCAAAATAGATAGGAACTTTTGGGACACCTTGTGTGTGTGTGTGTGTGTGTGTGTGTGTATATATATATATGAGATTTATTGTTCAGGTTTGTACGTATTTATGAATCTAAATTTTCTTTGCTTTTTATTACATATTTTGCTTTCAATATTACTTTTTACTTATTTTTAAATATACGCATTGTGCTTCATTTTTTTTTTGTTAAATATATGTTTGCTAAGAGAAAGTTACATACAAAAAAGTTACACAAAAGTTGCTGGAAAAAATTGTGGTATAACGATACGAGACGGTGTTACGTTAAATAAGGTTACGAGTTACGCCAGAGTTACTGACAATAAAATTACGGAAGCGTTATGCAGAAGTTACACCTAACAGTAACTACACTGTACCTCTTATATTTCTAATATCAAATCTATTGTAATCAAACTTCTTACTATTATGTCTTTAGAGTTTAGGGCATTGATCCACAAGGGATGTTCCATAAGTCCCTTTACCCCTGAACCTTTTCATACGAGAATAGGGTGAAGGTATAGTGGGTCAAGGGACTTATGGGCACCCTGTATTAAAAGTATCAAACCCAACGCTCACGACATATAATTATCATACTTGGATTTTATCCATAATATTTCAATTGAAGAACCATCTCCGTTCACATTTTTACTCTCTCGCTCTCTCTCTCTCTCTCTCTCTCTCTCTCTCTCTCTCTCTCTCTCTCTCTCTCTCTCTCTCTCTCTCTCTCTCTCTTCTCTCTATATATATATATATATTATATATATATATATATATATATATATAATTGCATGTGAACAGACATTTAAGCGTTGATGAAGTACTTTCATGTGGCACATAATACATCCGTTCCATTACAGACTAATTGAAGCGAACAGCGTTCTCTCATCTCTCGAATTGAGCTCCGCTGTTAACTTTTTGATAAAAGTGTTTAAACTTCGTGGAGACTCAATTTTCACAGAACCTTACCCACTCTAATTTTCGGAAAATTACAGTACACCCATCTTATTTTCTTTCAATATATATAATATATTCTTTCAAGGTACTATCCAGTTATTATTATTATTATATAAACTCAAAAGTACAAAGTATATCGAAATATTATGGTCCATTTCCTTTGTGACACACACACACACACACGCAATCACACAATATATATATATATATAATATATATATATATATATATTATATATATTATATATATATATATATATATATATATGGGGATGAATTTCACAATTAAACACGAGGTGTACAGTCGAACACACGAAAGGCCTTGGAATCGCTTTTCATTTTTCATATGTGTATATAAATTATAAATATATATAAATTTTGAGGGATTTTTAGAGTGTGTGTGTGTGTGTGTGTGTAAGAAGGGATCGAACGGAATAAAATAAAATCCCTTAAAAGTGAGATCGGAATAGAATCAAAACTGGAGTTAGAATCGTATTCACCGGAATGAAAGAATTGGAATAATGTCGAGCTCCCAAAACAAGAGTTGGGTTAGAGAACCATTTACTATATCTGCTCAAGTATGATGTATGTATGTATATATATATATATATATATATATATATATATATATATATATATATAAATCGCCCGTATCAGAGTTCGAACCCACACCTCTTGAGTAAAAGGTAAGGGCGCTAGCCACTACACTGCGACGGGATAAAAGGTAACAAACAACCTGTTATGCATTTAAACAACCGAGGAAACGCATAACGCCGTGGGGGGTGGATTCGACAGGTTGCGTTAACTTTTATCCCGTCGTGAAGTGTAGTGTAGTTTAGTGGCTAGCGCCCTTACCTCCTATTCAAGAAGTGCTGGGTTCGAACCTTGGTGGGGGCAATGTTTCTTCATCATAAAAAATCGTGCGGATTCATGCATGATATGCTATATATATTAGTATGAATACGTGACTGCAATTATATATATATATATATATATATAGAGGCCCTATATATATATATATTAACATGAATACGTGACACTACAATTATGTTATTTAAAAAATTCTCTGTTTAATGAAGTGGAACAGAAATGGTAGCTGATATACTTAAATGAAATCAGTTATAATACAAGGTAACCACTAACATTACGTACAAATACGGTGTCATGAATAACTGTAAAATAACAAAGGTATATATATATATATATATATAAGGTGTCCCATAAGTCCGATCTCATAGGAAAATTGATTTTAAATTAAAGTTACAGAAGTAATACATTAGAACTAAAATAAATGTTCAAACTGATGTCTCGTTTTGGAACCTTTTTTTTTTTTAGTTGCAGGTAGAATAACACGCAATGGCTAATATGGAAGCGAGTTTCACTCGTGAGAAAAAGGCCTCTAGAGGCTTTTTCCTCACCAGTGTAACTGCAACAAAAAGAAAAAGATCCCGAAACAAGACATCAATTTAAACATTTGTTTCAGTTGTATTACTTTTGTAAATTTAATTTGAAATAAATTTTCCTGAGACCGGACTTATGGGGCACCCTGTATATATAAATTTTTCATAAACATGACTGAAAATCACATTAAAAATAAATCAAACCTTTTCATATTCATTAAAAATTACTCAACATAAAAGATTTAAAATAAATAAATATTTTAGTATTATTTTATTATTATTATTATATAAATAAAAATTAATAAAGGATTTTATATTTTAGTATAATAATCAAAATTAATAATTGTCAACAGTTTCGTGTAGGTCAAAAGTAATTTTTTTTTTAATTTATTTTCTTTTTAATAAATACATTTTTAATGAGGTATTTTTTTCCTATTTTCGATTTGAGGGGATTGGAACATCTCAAAATTTGAAACCAAAAAAATCAAGGTCGAGATCGCTGTACGAGTAACACTAAACAAAAAATATTTAATTAATCAAAGCATACGAAATTTATCTGTTTTTTGTTCTTAATTTATCTTTTATTTTTTGTCACATAAAAAAATTGTAATTAACATTCAGTACAAGTTATATGTAATTAAAAATTAGTTAATGGAATAGTACTTAAAAATTTGGTAACAACACGCAAAATTTGTTTTGCAAAACTATGCATTTTTTACCATTTGAATTAAATGACCAAATTTAATAATTATTAGATATAGGGACTTCAAATTTTATATGAATCTTGGCAAGTTTGTCACGTAGATTTCAAATGTGCTCGATTGTCTTCACCGGAAAATGCATTTTGAGAGCACAACGGAATTTTTGTCTTTTCTCTTCGGAATAAGAGAATGACACTGATTATTTCAAGTTCGCCAGCAGCGGAGTTGGTGTCGATGAAGCGGGGGGGGGGGGAGAATGGAGAGAAGCTTTCTTAATCTCAAAACTGCGAAATGTTTTGTAAAACAAGAAGTGGAATTTCATTCTCTGCTACATGCTATATTACTCGAGTTATTTTCATCAAAGGCAGCTGTTGTCAAGTGAATATCCTGATACCTACTCATCCACAATGGGAGATGGTTTACATCAATAGTTGTTATGGCAACTGACAAACAAACAAATTCGTTGACCTATTATTTTTATTATTATTATTAATAGTTATTATTAGAATTATTTAGAGTGTAAAGTCATGGTATGAACTGCAGCATTCATATACGAGTGTATATATATATATATATAACTTATGAAAGTTTTGAACGACGGTTCAGGATCGACCTGTGGTCGACCTCTCTGCAGCATCCTGCCTTATTTGCGAGATTTGGTGTAGGAGAAAATTGATTTCCGCTCTCCTCTTGCCCTCGTAGTCTGCCATGCTTGGCTGGTCAAGGACTTTGCATAAGAATCTGTCCGGCTGGTTCTTGAAACTATTCAGGGTGGTGTGCTGGAGGTTCCTCAGTTCTTTTGGTAGTACATTAAAAAGTTTTGAGCCTTGTATTCTGAAGGTATTTTCCATCGTCATTTTCATGTTCGACTTTGAGTGTTCCTGTTCGGTGTTAGTGGGTGCGTCGTTGTATTTGAGAATACTCAGAATGTGGCCTTTGGTACCATTGTGGCTGTTGAATTAACGGCGAATGGTGTTGGACGGGAGGGTGGTGTATGTACCAGGCATGAGGCAATTACTTGGTCAATGTAATTAATTACAATTACTTGACATTTTCTCAATTACAATTACTGTAGATGGTAAAATACTACATTACATTTACAAAGAATTGCATTTTTTCATAAATACACACTATTTTATTTATGTCATGCTTTCCTACCTACAGTAAGTATTTCAATTCCATTTTCAGTTTTGCCCATCATCTTGAATGAAAACTAGATAATATTAGGTCAATAAAATTTACTCATTTTTAACATTGCACGGAACTGTATTGTTCATCAATCAGTTCTTGCTATGGACAATTGGACATTGGACATATGTACGTGAAATGGTTTAATGAAACCAAAGATACGGCACTCAAAAAATACTAATATAAGACAAAAAAAACGGGTATTTATTTTATCAGAACAATAAGGGAAAAAAGTGGCACTTTAGTTAGGAACATTTGAAATAAATGGAACATTTTATTTCAAAAGAAAGCTCCCTCAGACATGATGAGCGAGTACTTTAAACTATAAGTATGACCCATTAACTTTAATATTCCTGTAACTGAAAGTAATTAATTGTAATTGTATCAATTACCTTCGTTTCCTAATGTAATTAATTACAATTACATTTTAGGTAGTCAAATACAAATTACAATTACCCCATGCCTGGTATGTACTGCTGGGGTACGTATACCTTTCACCCTTTCAAATGTTCCGTGCGATGATTCCTCACTTCACGAAGGTCAAGCTTGTCGCCCCTCCTCTGCGAGGTTTGGTCTTTTCTCATTAAAAGGGACAGTTATTCTTTCATAGTCCTCATTATTTTCTTCTACAAAATGTGCTTCAGCGGCTCTGTTGTTACTTCTTTTATTTACGGTTTCAGCTGTTATTTCCCTTTCTTTGCTATGAGTACTCTTCATGTGAAGATATGGGCACTTCATATTCAGACATTTTTTCTCCCTAACTGATTGTCTGCAAATAGAAAGGTGGAAATAGTAATAGTTTCCTCCGTATCTACAACTTCCATCCCTCATCATGTAGAAATACTTTTTAGGGTGTTTATATCATCTATGCATCTGGAGCCATATTTATACCCGTCTTGTAATATTCGCACGGAGCACCGACAATTCAGCGCAAAGACAATTCAGCGCAAGTCAGTACAGTTAAAAGTTTAGTTAAAAATAATAAAAATAAATCGCAATAAATAAAAAAGAGAAAAATTTGTATATTTATATATATGCTAAATTGGGTCTGTATCGAAGGAGTGACATTTCAAAGGAGTGACATAACAAAGGAGTGACATAAATATCGTAACGAAGGAGTGACATAACGAAGGAGACAAATCGGAGATAAAATTCAAAGGAGTATAATTATTAAAATTTTATTTAAGAAAACAAAATTTGTTAGAATTGTTAAAATTAAGATTTTATTTCAAAAACTAGAAACCTAACCTAACCTAACAGTTGCAAGCCTCTCTTCCCTCTGGATTTGTTCTTTCTTCTTCTTTGTTGGTATTTTCGAGCTGAATTGTCTTTGCGCTGAATTGTCTTTGCGCTGAATTGTCTTTGCGCTGAATTGTCTTGCGCTGAATTGTCGGCGCTGAATTATCGGCGCTGAATTGTCCTGCGCTGAATTGTCGGGTCACGTATTCGCACATGGTCCATCTCTTGGGTTCTTTAACGTTTTTAGATTTACCCTTCTGGAATTTGTGCTATACCCGTCTTGTAATATTCGCACAGGGTCCGTCTCTTGGGTTCTTTAACGTTTTTAGATTTACCCTTCTGGAATTTGTGCGACTCTCTCTCTCTCTCTCTCTCTCTCTCTCTCTCTCTCTCTCTCTCTCTCTCTCTCTCTCTCTCTCTCTCTCTCTCTCTCTCTTGTTTTTTTTTTTGTCTTTGGTGTACTTTCGTTTTTATTCACGAAGTTTCTATCGTGTATCGTGTGTATTCGTTCATCTAAGTGTTTTTCGGCTCTTCTCTCAAATGCTTTGTTCTCAGTGCCCTGTACCTCATTTATGTTGTTTTCATGGTATTTTGTCACATCGTGGTGTTCCGTTGGTATATTAGTTGATGTATTTAGCAGAATTTCCTTCCTCAACCAAATTTTGATCCATTTCCGTTTCATTCTCATCATTTTCCAGCCCAGTTCGCGTACAACTTTTCTTTCAATTTCCGTGCAATTAATATAAACGTAGCCGTACAGACCAATGAACTTATTGTTTATTCTGTCCATTACCTTTCTATCCTTTCTTTCCAGACTGGTGCATTCGTAATGCTTAAATGCGTTGCGCAGAATGCATTTCAAACCGCGGTTTTGTCACCTGTTTCGCGGTTGCAAGTGCGTGCAACTGCAAGGTACTGTCCCTAATACATATTATTTTTGTTCAACTTCCTGATTTTAGAGCACTTCTCACATTCATTCTGATTATTCTTATTTCTTGCCATTTTTCTTTCTCTTCTTCCTTTTACTATTCTGGACTGATCCCGACAACGGGTCACTTTTGTCCACTTCGGAAAACTGAAAATGGTTGGAGAATACATTCTATTACATTCTTTCACAAACAAAAATTGAAATTTAAAAACTATTTGATACTAGACAGCGTGCAACTATATATATATATATATATATAATATATATATATATATAATATATATATATTGCACGGTAGCTCGATCAACTGTCGATGCATGGTTGATATCGTTGGTGTGGCTGATAGTAATAAATTTACATCAGTACTCAGTTTCAACCCCATTTCGATATCGATATAAAAATCTGTGATTTAAATTGCTATTTCGAAATTGCTATCTGAATCAATATCATTTAAATACCAAAAGTTTGATTCATCGATATTTCTTCATCATTATATGGATATAATGATGAAGGTATATATATATATATATATATAATATATATATATAGATATAATATATATATATAATATATATATATATATATACACGAGTGCGTGCATGACTCCAGATTTGAAAAAATTTACTGGAGCACAGCTCTGAATTACTTTTTTCCCCTTACACCACTAGATAGGTTAATGATAGTAAACTCTTGAATTGACGACATACCAATTACAAATTGTTTTAGCTAAACATAATAATACAATAATGTACAGTTATAACTCACCTTAAGTTTATTTATTCATTGCAGCAGCAACAGTGGACGATGTTAGACCTTGCATGTAGGCATTTGTTGTGAATTTACCGCCATGTATGCTTGGCCACTGATCAATGGCTTTCTGTGTGATCATTACAGCAGATCTAGTGCCTGGAGCTGGACCTCCTTCACAATTCTGCACAGCTTAGTCAAATGAGATGGCTTAATGGATCCTTTGTGTTCAACAATGTAACCAAGAATGGAGAATGTCTCTTCAGCTGGTGCTTCACTCCAGGCAGTTGATCCATCTTTATCAAATGCTTTAATCTCTCTGTGATTCCTTTCCACAGCTGTTCTATATATTCTGTCAGCCAATTTATCACTGAGTCTTTTGTAAAACTACTTTCAGATCTGGTTCTGGATGGTCTAGCAACTTCAGCAACCTGGTAGTAATCAGAACGTTTCTTGATGTATTTGTAAACTTCATTTAGGATGTAATCCTCAGCTGTTAGTTCCTTTTGCTGCCCTGTGGTATCGTGCTTAAATTCAGAAACTACATCATTTGCATTTCCTCCATTAGCTAATTTGGAAATTGTTTCCATCACTCTTAACATAACAGTTTTCCCTCCTTCTTTATAAAATATATTTCTACAAATTCTGCACTAACTGTGGTTTTTTAAGCTACTTGCAACATAATCTTTGTTACATAGGAAATCAATACATAGAACTTGGCACTAATTTCTTTCTCTTGTGGATGATCAAAAAACACACAATTTTCCACAAATCTGTCAAATTGATCAAATTCGTAATTAACCATGCGAGTATCAGATTGAGTTTTGGTCTCTTAAAACCAATGATATTGTCAAGAACCATATTGGTATAGTCAAGGCCTGATCTCAGATTTGAAGAGTGATTCTGAATAAAGTCTAAAAGCTCACTTAGTTTACAAATTTTCTTCAATGCATCAACGTGGGCTCTGTTCACAAGATGCATTAAGTCCCATCGAAATTTGAAATTTTCTCCAAACAACTTTTTCATTTTTTTTTAAATGGCTCGTTGTCCTTACAAAAAGCCCCATCTCCAACCATTCCAGATACCTTGGATTTAATTGCTTCTTCAGATAGTTTCAAGTGATTAGGAGACTTCAACACATCAAAAATTTCATTGGCCAAATAAACTCCTGATTTGCTGCGTACTAAATTTATCCCAGCAAGTTTTACAGTCTTATCTTCTTCACTCATAACTAATACAACTAGCATGCTTAATCCCAAAATTGTTCCAATGTCAGCTCTTATTGTTACTGAAGTTTGTTCTAAGAACCACTTTACAGTTTGTTCTTTAAGTTGATTATCTAATAGCTCACAAATTGTCTCGCACGCATGTGTGCTATGATTCAAATTCCCAACCTCACAACCTGACCTATTTAATACAGCTAGAAGTACTGGATATAGAGCCCATGCAGTGTTTGTTTTCATTATGTAGTATAAGATGTTGCCACATAAGTCTTCTATGCGTTTAGTAGTGTTCGGAAGATGTTTTCATCACTTCATAAACAGCAGCTCTTTGATGATGCTGAAGTTTAATTAAATGTCTCTTCAGGTGGGTTTCAGATTTCTAAACATCTCTCTTGATTTTCTCCTTGTTTGCATACATAGGTTAAATCTTTAACATTGAAGTAACCTTTTATGTTAGAATGTTTGTCTGAAGCACATGCTTTGGGGTCTGTGCAAGCTATGCAATATAATGTAAACATTTTATCATCAGAAGCATCATCAATATCTTCTTGATTATCATCATCTTCATCCTCAACAGCTATATCTACATCAGGCATATTAGTGTCACTATTTTAATGTTTTCCATTATATCACTTGGTACTGAAAATGAATCATCAGCATGCCCTAGATCCTTCTTTTCCACCAATTTGAATGTAGATTTGATCAAATCATTGTTCAGGATTTCTTGTATTGATTTACACTTGCTTAAATGGGCTATGGAAATGTCAAATTTGTTGCTTTTTGCTTTATTAGATTTGGATGCAACACTTGAACTTGAAGGCATATTTTGACTCTTCTCTTTATTAACCACAACAGCTTGGTGAGTTTCTTTTGTTAGGCGCAAAATTGCATTCAATGTCTTCTGGATTTGGGAATTTTCAAATCCCTCTAAAGCAGTTTTGTTAGTCTGATGCGCAGATTCCTCACTTACCTTTTGTTTCTTAGGTGAAGGAGAAGTACTTTCTTCAGTCTATGAAACACCTAGTGAAAAAGTTTCATTTTCTAGATTAGCAGTTGATGAAGTTGGTTCATTTTTCTGAGGTCTAGCACTAGCACATTTTGTGAACAAACTAAATGACTGCTTTGCCGTATCTCTTTGCTGCACTTCATCCTGGTATTTCTTTACTGCAATATCTAAGCTGTGGGCCCAAACTCTGGGACCTCTTGTATTGTAACAAATATTTTTTTGGGAATTAAAATGTTCCTCCCAGTTTAGCTTCTTTGAATATTTGTTCTTGCATTGACCACAAAAGTAACCCCTTTTAACACCCTCACTTTTCTCTCCAACTTCATCAATATTAGGATCCATTATTGATTATTGACTACCTGAAAAAATACAAAATAAGTAAAAGTTAGTAAATATAGTATGGTAAAAGTGAGTAAAAGTAAGTAAATATAGTACAATGAAAGTAAGTAAAAGTAAGTGCTTTAAACTTAGTAAAAGTAAGGAAGAGTAAGTAAAAGTAGGTAAGTTAAAGTAAGTAAAAGTAAGTTTAAACTTAACTAAACTTTTCAATTCTAGAGTCATGGTGGATTACTTAAAACCGCACAAGTAATTATCTGGCCAATTTATCAAACCTGGCCGAGATCAATGGAACATAGTCCAATCCTGATAATTTTATATTAAAAAAATATACGTTTTAATAAAATTTTAATTATCAAAACATTGAAGCTTAACAAAAAATAAAAAATTGTAAATATGGAATTACCAACTAAACTTAAAATAACTAAATTTGTAATTTAAAAAAATTGGTGTACAAGAACGTATACGCAAAAAAATTGCATAACGTCTAGCGGATGAACAAAACCCAAACCCAAATTTACTTTTTCTCATGGTCAAATTTACTGGAGCAATGCTCCCAAGATCCCAGGAATCTGGAGTCATGAGTGTGTGTGTGTGTGTCTATATATAAGAAAAAGGTTGTAATAGCAAAACCCAAAAAATGTCCCTATTTCTAAATAAATGTTCTACGGTAAAAGAATCTAAACATGAAGACAAACGCAATAGGTACGTAAAACAGGAGTTTATTAACTTTAATTACACATGTTCAACGTAATCGCCACTTTTTCTCTCAGACAATATTCAACCTTACACAAATGTTCGACATAATTTTTGGAAATAGCTCAGCTGGGATGTTGTTGATAACTTCATAGACTTTGGTCTGTAGGTTTTCAAGTGTCTTAGGTTTGGTAGAAGAGATTGTCTTTTATGTACCCCTCCAAAAAGCCAAGGAGTGCGAGTTCAGGCGAGTATGGGAGCTCATGAAAGCCTCATGAAAGGAGATTAGTCGCCCGGAAAAATGCTTCTTCAAAAAGTTGCGAGTTTCACATACAGTGTGTGGAGGTACTCCATCCTGTTGAAACCACTGTGAATCTGGGGTTCTATGGCCTTACTAGACTATAGTCTATTAGTAGCGGTATCGTCTCTCTCTAATTCCGTAGAACTAGGAAAAGTTATTGCTTTTAAGTATGAAATTGTGAAAGAACGGTTTCAATACACAATATTTATTAGTTACTAAGTAATGAAAGATTAGAAATGCATAAGTATATTCATATAAGGTATATGCGAAATAAAACTCCCAACCTGTTACCTTTCTAAAGAAGAAAACCCACTAATAAAATATACATCCATTATAAAATAACGGGCAAATAAAAATAGCGACATTTTTAGGGGACACCTTACATACTCGTATATATATATAATATATATATATATAATATATATATATATATATACGGTGTATATATAATGCTTAAAACCCGATAGAGAAATTAAAAAAAAAAGGGTGCGTGAGAATATTCTCACCGTGAATAAAACATTGAATTTTTTCTAATATTTTTCCAAAAATATTTAGAGTTGATTTTTTCTTCCTTCTTCTTCTATATACGTTTAAAACTCCATTTAAACTCTTTTAAGACTAACAAAACAATTATTTTTTTCGTTGTTTAGGCTTAAAGGTTATTAATGGTTCTTTGTTAACTCAAAACGGGCGTGAAAAGAAGGACAATTGAAACCTAACAAATCACTTCAGTTTATATATATATACTGTATATATATATATATATATATATATATATATAATATATATATATATATACATATATATATTATATATATATATATATATTATGTTTCGAACACGGTTAGGAGACTAGCCATGAGTGGATTCTAGGGTCTTTGCTGGTCTGAAATATTGTAACATTATAACCTTCGTTGGTTATATATATATATATATATATATATATATATATATATATATATATATCCTTCTGTTTCGTGTTTTTTTTTAATACCACGAGTCTAATTCCAGAATTGAAAAACTAAATATTGTACGAAATGACGAAAATTGGCTATTTATATGATAAAATAATTTCAGAGATGATGAATGTATATAATTTTTATTGCTTTTAGGTCTGAACAGAGGCTTATTACGGGCAAACGTCATTGAGTAGATCAGTCATGTATATGTTACAGTCAAAGTGTGTAACCAGCCATTTCGCGTAATGGCTGACACTTTTAGTCAATTCGCGAAATGGTTGTTTCACTTGGTCATTTCGCGAAATGACTAAAATCTTTAGCCATTACGCGAACTGGCTGAAATTCCACCTTGGTCATTTCGTACAAGATCTTTTGCCCGGTTAGGTCAATTGTATGCCCTTGACAATTGGTTAGGTAAGTTGTGTTATTTTCGTTAGTTTTAACGAAAATAACACGACTTAACCTAACCAATTGTCAAGGGTATACAGTTGACCTAACCGGGCCTTCAATGACGGACATCGGAATAACATTGAACGCCCGGTTTTTATTTGAAAACCTCTATATTGAGAATTCAAATTCAAATGTGTTCAAATGTTCAAATGTGTATTTGAAGTGTGTTTCTCACTTATTTGAACAGACCTGTGGATGTATGTATGTATGTTTTAGCAGATTTAGTTAGTTAAATAAAGGTTTCCAGTTTTATTGTGATGTTTGTTATTTCTATGAATTCATGACGAAAGTCATTTTAGCCATTTCACGAAATGACCAAGGTGGAATTTCAGCCATTTCACGTAATGGCTGAAGATTTTAGTCATTTCACGAAATGACTAAAAGTTTCAGCATTACGTGAAATGGCTGGTTACACACTTTGACTGTAACATACATACGGTGTGATCAAAAAGTTCGGTAAATAGTCCCGCAACTAATGAACGCGTATCACTAGGTGATGTCAGTGTCTATGGCTGATGACGTTACATTGGCCACTTTCCAGATGCCAACAAACACCATTCAACTATGCACCAGTGCGCCGTGGCATTGCTTTGTGTGAGGGCGTTTTTGTGGTGTCTGTCGATTTTGCAGAAAATGTCGAAATTTGAGCAACGTGCAAACATCAAATTTTGTTTTAAACTTGGTAAGACGGCTACAGAAACGTACGGAATGCTTGCAGCTGTCTACGGAGATGAAGTTGTTACAAGCAAGACTGTTTGCAAGTGGTTTGGAAGGTCTCGAGAAGGAAATGAGTCTTTAGAAGATGATGAAAGAAGTGGTCGTCCGTCCGTCTAGTTTGTAACAACTTCATCTCCGTAGACAGTTGCAAGCATTCCGTGCGTTTCTGTAGCCGTCTTACCAAGTTTAAAACAAAATTTGATGTTTGCACGTTGCTCAAATTTCGACATTTTCTGCAAAATCGCCAGACACCACAAAAACGCTCTCACCCAAAGCGATGACACGGCGCACTGGTGCGTAGTTGAGTGGTGTTTGTTGGCATCTGGCAAGCGGCCAAGGTGACGTCATCAGCCATACACACTAACATCACCTAGTGACACGCGTTCATTAGTTGCGGGACTATTTACCGAACTTTTTGATCACACCTCGTATATATAATATATGAAATTGGTAAACCGTGTGTGTGTATATATATATATATATATATATATATATATTATATATATATATATATATAATATATATATATATATATATAAAGGTTACGCGAACTAGACCTATATTCACTGGAAAGGAGAAGAGAGAGATACACCATTATTTACACTTGGAAAATAATGGAGAAACTAGTCCCTAATTTTACTCTGAACCCTATAACTCCCCAAACAATGGTGGAAGGTAGAAACGGTAGACTGTGTCGTATTCCCAAATTGAAGGCGAGACAGGGAACATCCTTAACCCTGAAAGAAAATAGTTTTGTAGTGAGAGGACCAAAACTGTTTAATCAGTTGCCCAAAGACCTAAGAAACACGAAGGGAGTTGCAGTGGACATCTTCAAAAGAAGACGACGCCTGGCCCAGAACAATCCCCGATGAGCCGGGCGTACCTGGCTATGTGAGGTGGAGAGCACAAGAATCCAACTCACTACTTTACCAGGCCAACTCGAGAGGAGGGGCGACAAGCTTGACCTTCGCGAAATGAGAAATCATCGCGCGAAACCTTTGTAAGGTTGTAAAGTAAGGTGTATATATAAAGTATATTCTGTCCAGAGAAGGAATGAGAATTTCATCCAGATTTTGCGAAATATGTTTAAAAAAGTGAATAGTTTACATTTAAGGATTCTTCCCGCGTTTTGAAGATATCTGTTAAACATACACCAAGTATGTGGTCTTTTCAGTGTTTACAACAAAATTCTTTACCAAGCGCTACACCGGCAAATTCCGTTAACTTGAGTTTTTCGATAGAACCATAACTTACTTCTTTCAAAAGCGAACAAATTATATAGACTGTAATAAATTCTGTAACCAAATAGAGGTTGAAGAAAAACATTTTAGGGGTAAAGTAAATGATCCCAAAAGATCATAAAATTCTTTCTGCACTTAAGAATTAATTACGACAAACATACAGGATTCGAGGAAAAAATCAGAAATGTTAACAATGAGTAAAAAGAAAGTAAGAACATAAAAAAAACAACCATAAAAGTGTAAAACATATATAAAATGTGAAATGATATTTACTTTAATTTAAAACCTATGTTTGATCAACACTGCACACACACTCAATTCTATTTTCTAGTTTCTCAGTTATATATAATATATATATATTATGTGACAATAAAAACCCCACTAATAGACGGAGTTTATTTCCACAACAGTTTCGATGGCCACTGGCATCCTCTTCGGGCGGATACAGAAAAACGAATGAACAAAAGTAAGGAAACAATCCAGGAAAGGTAAGGAACATTCTAGAAGGCCATAAAGACAATAAAGAAATTCACACGTAGGTTAGATCCCGACACCGGAAGAGATTTTTTGACCAAGAATCTCATCAAAGGGTCAAGCTTATAACTACGTTCACACAAATTAAAATTATCTTCTTGTTCTATACATACAGGTTCTATTATTTTTCTTTTGACATAGACACTGTATGTATAGAAAAAGATGATTTTAATTTGTGTGAAGGTACATTATAAGCTTGACCCTTTGGTGAGATTCTTCGTCAAAAAATCCCTTCCGGTGTCGGGTGAACGGGATCTAACCTAGGTGTGACCAGGGACGTAGCCAGGAATGTCCCAAGGGGGGGGGCGAACTTGAGCTACGTTCGTCAGGTTCCGTGGTGAATCGGGCGAGCCCACACAGTTAGGGAGTCTGGGGGAGAGCTGGAAGCTTCCCTAGCGGGGTCTAGGGCAGAGCCCCGTAAGCCAGCGCATTTTAAGCTTATTTTGTGTAAGAACTGTGTGAAAATGTCAGTGCAACTGCAATTTTTGAACAGCCACTACACAGCCATCGATATGAAATATGTACCCTTTCCAACAAAAGTTTGGATCGGACAGTCACATTGGTGCAATTTAAGCTATATTATGATGTAATTACTTGTATTTTCTGAAATTTGATATCAGGTATTGATCCTATATTTTTCACATTTAACAAAGAATGTAACTATTTTATTCACACATTTATTGATTTCATGCATACAATTATTTAGTGTATACACGTTTAACAGTATAACATATCTATGAATAACGAAATCATTAGAAGAGATCCAAATGAAACTCTCGCGTATAAGGTAAGTCAAACGGATGCAAAAACAGCTAGATCAGTTGAGACTAGGCTTGCCAACCCTCCCGGAATCGTGTGTGATCTCCTGGTTCCCGGAACGTTATCTTAATCTCCCGATATCTTACAATTTGAGAATAGTTTTCTTTAAATACATAATTTGGTATCACCTTATCATTTGCATATTTATTAGCTTTTAAATAATCTGTACGGCATGAGAAGGTGCCCCCTCAGGGCATTTGATTCCGCTTGTATGTAGGAGAATTACGAGTACTGACTGATCGGGGTCCTTGGTGCAGTGGTTAGCATATCCGACTGGCAATTGGATGATCTCGGGTTCGATTCCTGGGAGGTGCTTCATTTTTCATTTGCTCGTTCTCTCTCCTCATCTTGGGTGGAAGGCTCTTCTACACAAGCGTCGTTCTTTACATTAATTATACTGTGTTGTTTGCAGTTAAAAAAAAATATATATATATATACTGTGTATATATATATATATATATATATATATATATATATATATATATATATATATCCTTCCTCTTTGCATTATGTAAAGTTGACACACGTTCCGACATTCCATTGATGAGCTTTGCCATTTGTTCTGGAGAACAATGATCGTGGTGTCTATTTACTTTTGTCAACACTGTATATATATATATATATATATATATATAATATATATATATATAATATATATTATATATATATATATAGCTGTATATACAGTATACTGCATATAAAATGCAGTCATGGGAGAAACAAAATTTTCACCTTTATAGGTTGATTCTTATCGAACAGCAATTTATATTTCATTACTTATCGCCACACACACACACACACACACACACACACTTGATATAATATATCTTCATCAAATGTCAAATAAATATATATTGTATAAATGTGAGAATCGCAGTGTTACGATAAATATTGAGATATTTTCCCATATCTAAATAACATATTAACTTGTTGAAGTAATTTACATATATGTCCCAATGGTCATAAAATTCCATGTGTCTAATGAGTTCGTCATAATGAATATATTTTTCCTTCATATAGCCAAATTAAAAAACCTAAGATTTTTACATCATCTCTGAATGCTTGTCGATTTTCAGCATCGTGTAGCCAACATTGAGTGTGGTGATCACATATACTATAAATCTTTCCCTCCCTAATCTATAGCTGACATCGTAACTTTACAGTTCGAAACAAACGCATATTTTATATCAATTGTCACTTTGTTCAACCAAGCTTCTATATTCCTCATTAAGTTTTATGAACAGTTTCTTTTTTTAATTTTTTTCTCAAGATTCTTGTCCGGCCATAGACTCCACATCTGTTTATTTTCATATGTTAAACCCTAGCTAGGGCAAAGGTCCTTTAGGTTCGCCTAAAATCATGACCTTGTGCTTCGATCGGTCAATTTTCATGCAGGTTCTTACTAATTAAAAGTTCAGATTTGTAATATCCCTCCACCTTATTCGGCGGACTGTTACGTTATAGTGTGGCCCCTGTTCTTACTAATTCGTCAGCCCTCTGCCAAGGCCACCCCTTGGGTAACCGCCCGTGAAGCTTTGTGAAACTCGAGTGACACTACCTCACCCGGATAATATTTTTTCTAAGTGACTTTCAGCGAAAATAGCTACAGTTGTACCCACAGTAACTTGTGAAATTTATCACTCAATGATTGTAAGTTAACTCCCATTATCGTTATTGAATGAGCCTCACTCTGTATCTTCTGTGTCGTTCAGAGAATAACCTATAACTGTTCTTCGTGTATCAAAAAGAGAGTTAAAAAAAATAATGTCCACTTTGTATCACCAAACTGTTCTATTTTATGTCATTTTAACTGTGAAAACTATTCCATTTCATTGCAATTAATTTGCTGCTTTGTATTCCTCATTTCAATTGACTTAATTTAGGTAAATATTAAAAAAATCATGGTATTTCGGTCCATCCTGGACTATACCCATAAGAGAGAATAGTGAGAAAGGGTAGTCCAGTTATTCGAGTTAATTTTATTTGCAAATTACGGACTCGACGCTCTCTGCAACAACTGACTGATTGGGACCATCAAGCATTTCTCGAGTTCTTAGTGATCATCCCTATATCGTGTGGCAGGTAAACCCGCACAAAACACAAACACAAACACACACACACACACATCTATACAGGGGTTGGACAGAATAATGGAAACACTCGCATTTTCGATGCTATATTTTCTGGTATCATTAATGGCATTATGCACTTTATTAAATTAATATGTAACTGCATATAATATTGAGAACATCTTCTATTTTAATATGTTCATATTGGTTTTTCATGTTTTTGTAGAATAAATAAAAATATGGCGCTTGGAAAAAATGTTACTGACTGTGAAAGGGGCATGATAGTAGGAGCCCGTTTGGTTGGTGTCCCTGCACTTTGAGGAACAGTCCCATAGTTCTGAATACATGGAAAGAAATAATAAAAAAACTACACCACATAAGCACAGAATTGTTCCCATTATTCTCCCCAACTCCAAGTTCACAGAACTTTGATACTGGTTGGGGTTAAAATAGGCGTTACTACAGTTCCCATAGCATAGTTATGACTGACACTGGTCTTTGCGGACTATTGTTAAATTTTGAACAAAAAAGTTTTGATGCAACGGTCTTTGATTGATTCTTCACAGCTCATAATTATCATATAAGGTTCTTCTGTCGCATTCTCTCAGTGATGCTTTACGCTCACTATATTCCTTATTTGATGTTCTTTTTTTATTATTTTTGCATGTATTCATAACCTTGAGGACTGTTCCTCGAGATAACAGGAGCAATTATGTGACTTTTATTACTGAAACACCAACCAAACGGGCTCCTACAATCATGCCCCTTTCACAGTCAGTAACATTTTTTCCAAGCGCTATATTTTTATTTATTTTAAAAGAACATGAAAAAACCAATATGAACATATTAAAATAGAAGATGTTCTCAATATTATATGCAGTTACATATTAATTTAATAAAGTACATAACGCCATTAATGATATCAGAAAACATAGCGTCGAAAATGCGAGTGTTTCCATTATTCTGTCCAACCCCTGTGTATGTATATTATATATATATATATAATATATATATATATATATATATATATATATATATATATATATACACACAGGGCATCCCAAAAAAATGTATACACACTTTAACAGCTGATAGCTCAATTGATGTTTCTTTCTTTCCAAGTTAAACCCATTATAATTAATAATGGCAATCAGACTAAGCTTTGAACAAAGGAAATTCATTCTAAAATGCTACTGGAAGTGTGAAAACGCAGTTGAAGTGCAAAGACAGTTTAGGAGGGAGTTTCAAACAGATCCACCAACGCGACTTACCATCACTCGAATTAGAGATAAGTTTGAAGCCGATGTAACTGTTCAGAATGTCCACAAGAAGCGTTCCGGAAGACCACGGACATCGACAAGCCCCACAAAGCAAGAAAGAGTACTGGAAACGTATCACCAAAGTCCAAGAAAATCTGTGCGGCAAGCGAGTCGTGAGGTAGGAATTTCAGAATCGTCTGTCCAACGCATTTTGAAGCGCTGTCAATGGAAAAGTTACATTCCAAGATTAGTCCATGCTATTAATGAAGATGATCCGGACCGAAGAGTGGAGCATTGCGAGTGGTACTTGGCACGATGTGGATGTGGATTGGACGAAAGGGTTTCGTAGAATACCCTCCGCGTTCACCAGACCTCAAACCACTAGACTTTTTTTTATGGGGATACTTAAAAGACAAAGTCTACGCTATAAAACCTGCAACAGTCGCTGAATTGAGAGCAGCCATTGAACGAGAATGCACACAAATACCAAACGAAATGTTTCGTGATGTTTGCGATTCCATTGCTTCGCGTTATCAGCAGTGCCTGGACCAGAACGGACGTCAGTTTGAAAACAGGCGTTGACAAAACAATTAAATAATGTCTGTAGATTCTATTACATTTTGAAAATGAAATGTATTTTAATAAACACTGCCTTTATAAGTATTTAAAGTGTGTATACATTTTTTTGGGACGCCCTATATATATATATATATATATATATATATATAATATATATATATATATATATATATATACGTGCAGGCGAAGTAATTTAGACGAAATGAAAAAAGTTAGTCTTTTTAAGACAAGGACGTAAATATAGTTATAAAAGTTATAATAAATACATTATGATGTTCCAAAACTCGAGCATCGCATATCTCTCTCTCTCTCTCTCTCTCTCTCTCTCTCTCTCTCTCTCTCTCTCTCTCTCTCTCTCTCTCTCTCTCTCTCTCTGTGAGCAAGGTAAATATAGAGCTATTTATATATTCTCCACTTTCCTGTAAAATTTCCTTGGCCACTTTTCAAGGGTCAAGGTATTTTCTTCAACCTTTTTCCGTACCTGCCTCTGGCAGGGAGGGAGCGGAGGGTGGGGAGAGAGCCTTCTACTTTTCTATACAGTTTTCTACTACTGCTAGGATAGTTGAAAGAAAAATAAACTTTTAATAACAGGAATAGTTCCTCGGTGGATTAGTTCAAGAAAAGGTTAGACCAAATCTTGCACACTATTTGAGTGTGTAGAAAATTTTCCCTGGCACCCGTTGCCATTGGTACCTCCTCGGTATGGGCCGCAAGGCCTTTTGAGGTACTTCTTTTCCTTGTAACTCCTTGTAACTCTCTCTCTCTCTCTCTCTCTCTCTCTCTCTCTCTCTCTCTCTCTCTCTCTCTCTCTCTCTCTCTCTCTCTCTCTCCTTTTCAAGAGAGAAGCAGTATAACAGATCATAGAGTGGTCTATCGCAAACAAGAAGTGTGAAGTAGGGCCTTAAATGAACTCTAAAGGTCTGCCATATTGAAAGTGGAATAAACTTTAATTAACTATTCGTAAACACATTTAAAGCCGTTTGCCATTTGTTGCTATCCTTTTCAGAATAGACAAGCACGAGGGGAAGAGAGGGGAACAAGAGGGAATGATGGGACGCAGAGTGGAAGAAGAGAAGGAGAGAAGGGATGCAGAGGAAAACAGAAGAGATAAAGAGAGTTAAAGGGGAACTGGATGTTAGAAAGGAAGGAAGAATAAATTGATGTGTGTTTGGAAGGAAAGAGGAAGAGGAAAATTTAGTGGTCAAGGCCAAGGACTTTAATAATAATAATAATAATAATAATAATAATAATAATAATAATAATAAACTTAAAGGGCCAAATTAAATAAAAAATAAATGTTAATAGTATAATTAACAATTGGAGAAAGTTAAATTAAATTATCGTAATATTACAAAACTGCAATAATGTACTTATTTTTAACAATAGAGATTTTGGTTGCTTGATTGATTAAGTGTCTTTATTTGTAGAGAAGCAAACGTCGACGAACATTCTAACACAACATTAGCTAAGTAAGATAAAAAAAAAAAATTCGGAAAGAGTGAATTTCCCGTATGACACGCTCGAATCCATGGCGGAACTTTAAAACCCAAACCGGCGAGTAAGGAAGTTAAATTAACTGTCACAGAATTAAGGAAGAGATGACGAAAACGGCAAAAGCAAAAGGCAAACTTAAGTTACACCATAAAAAGGCTTACCAAACTTCAAAGTTTGGCGTAATAGCAAAAAGTTTTTATTATTATTATGGCTTAAGAGGCTCAAGCCAAAAACACTCAAAAATATTTCTCAACGAAGTTATTACGGGATATATATATATATATATATATATATATATATATATATATATATATATATATATATAATATATATGTGTGTGTGTGTGTGTGTGTGTGAAGAAAACTCTACGCGAAAAAATCGACTAATTTCGGTTTTAATTTTAGCTCAACGTAACCAAACCTAAATTAACAACATTCATATATATTATCTGCAAACAAATCGGGTTCGATGCCCTTACATTTTTTAG
>JAJOZX010006327.1:182500-202500 GCA_023014485.1 Bathynomus jamesi | reverse complement strand
CATAACAACACTAAACCACTCCACAGATACATCCAGGCTATATAAGACTATAAACAGCATTACCCACTCTAACAGCGGCATTCACACCTCACACGCGGCTATCTGTCGCAGCCAAAATAATATCCCAACATACACACAACAAGCTAACATTCTAGTTAATCACTTACGCAAAGATAAGTCACTTAAAAAGAGACAACAACCAGAAACACGCAGACAGACAAACAGCCAGACACAAGAAAACCTACAGACTCGACACGACCATTACACCCTTCAATACAGACCAGACCACCAACATCATCAAAAACATTAAGAATTCGAAGGCTACTGGACCAGACAACATATCTAACATACACCTTAAACACTTGGGCCCACAGGGAATACTAGCTATCACAAATATCAGCACATATTCATACCAACACTGTATTATTCCTGACATATGGAAACAAGGTAAAATTATTACACTACTCAAACCAAACAAAAATCCAACAGAGCCAGCTTCCTATAGACCTATTACTTTACTATGTACACCTCCCAAAGTAACAGAAAGACTAATCTTACAAATCACCAACCCACACATACCACTATCGCCTACTCAACATGGATTCAGACCTCACCACTCAACCACGACATTACTCACTAACCTCACGCAGCACATCATGGATGGCATCAACTCCAGACGACCAGCTCAACGTACACTATTAGCAACAATAAACATTATTAAAGCATTTGATGCTATCCCACGCTTCCCTCTCATAAACAAAATACTCAACACAAACATGCACAATAACCAAAAGGTGGCTGAGCAACTATCTTTCAGGACGATGCTCACATGTCACATTTAATGGCAAGTCATCCAAAAACAAGCTTTTTCCGAACGGGGTTCCTCAAGGCTCTGTTCTCTCACCAACACTGTTTAACTTATATATGCATGACATTCCAACACCCATAGATAACAAGTTTACTTTATCATCATATGCAGATGACATCACTCTAACATCCACCCACAACAACATCGACACCGCTACAAATAACCTACAAACATACATAAACAGTATACAAGACTGGCTCACACACAATAAACGCAAAGTAGTGCCCACAAAATCAACTATCACCTTGCTTACAAGCAACACAAAAGAACACCAGGTAACTCCACAGCTTACACTAAACAACACCAACATTCCACACACTCACAGGACCAAAATACTTGGGGTCACATACAACCAGGGCTGTGGAGTCGGAGTCGGAGTCAGGAGTCGGAGTCGTGGAGTCGGTCAATTTTGAGTGGAGTCGGAGTCTGAAGTGCATAGTTGGATGGAGTCGGAGTCGGTGCAAATCCTTCAATTACAGTATAACCATAGCAGCCTAGGCCTAGGCCTAGCTCAATTTTATGAATAAAATAGATTTAACTTAATGTTTTAATATATAATATAATATATAATATATAATATATAAATACCTATATAAATATAAATAATATATAAATATAGTTGCTTATAATTAATAAGGATTATAATTAATTAATTAACATAATTAATTTTGATAAGCATCACTGAAAGAAGATTTAATGGAAGCGATCCTTTTTTTAAGAACAAATTCAGTTTAGGTTAGTACATTTTGTTACGGATGTTTATAATAATACAAAAACATCTTATTAATTTGCTAAACCAATAATAATCTTATTTTGTTTAAGTTTCAATCAGTTTGTATTTTGGGATTTATTGTAATTTTTTAATAAAGAGAAAAAAAGCCATTAAGGCATAGTTACAGCCACTAAGTAACCTGATGGTCATGTGGTGGTGACGAAATGCCTTGTTTATGAATCTCCATTGGCCTAATAAAGCTAATCGTAATCAATTTGGCCTTAACATTCCATCGGAGTCGGAGTCGTAATTATACAAGTCAGATTTCTGGAGTCGGAGTCGGAATGTTAAAATTTTTGGAGTCGGAGTCGGAGTTGGAGTCGGCAAATTTTATCACCGACTCCACAGCCCTGCATACAACACATCATTATCTTTTGCAAACCACATTCAGGACATTAAAAACAAATGTACGTCAAGACTTAACACGCTTAGGGTACTAACAGGCACAAACTTTTGACACCAGCAGGAAACAACATCACTCATATACAAACAATATATTCGCTCAGTTATGGACTATGCTAGCTCATGCTGGGCACCCATTATCTCAAACACACACATAAACACCTTACAAGGCAATACAAAACAAGGCACTTCGTATCATTACAAGATG
The DNA here is from genome assembly GCA_023014485.1 of Bathynomus jamesi. Lineage (NCBI taxonomy): Eukaryota > Metazoa > Arthropoda > Malacostraca > Isopoda > Cirolanidae > Bathynomus > Bathynomus jamesi. The sequence goes on along the minus strand of JAJOZX010006327.1, from coordinate 200,250 downwards.
CACTCAAACAACACCAATAGAACACCTGCACACAGAAAAAAAAATACTGAAAGTTAGGGAACATTTAGACATGAGGGAACACAATTCATGGCAGCAGCGACAACTAACCCACAACACCCTTGCCACTACATGTACAATCATGCACCGACACCTCGCACCATTAAGATAACACCAGAGACATTATAACAAATACTCCATTCCATACCACGCCCCACACACATCACAGTACAGAAAACACATACACACACACACCTAACCCACAAAGCACTGACACGACTCGGTCCGAATGCGGTCCTAGGTGCGAAGCCGCCACCCATTAACAGGTCAGAGATCAGCCTGAGCAGATCGGATCAAGTTAACTTAGCACGATTCCGATGTGGACATCACCCCAACTTACGGACATATAAACACAGACTAAACAACTCCACAGACGACACCCGCCACCTGTGCCAGGACACACCACAAACAATTGAACGCATTATGACAGACTGTACCGCTCTAGCACAACAACGAACACAACACAACATCACTAGTGCGCTGAACCTCTGGTCCACTTCGGAGAGGGCGATCGGTTACCTGCGTACCGCCGGCTTGCTCGATCAGGGTGGGCTGATCGGCTAAACAACAACTCTATATTGGTGCAATAATTATTACATTATTACAATAATAATTACAGATGTTTAAAAACTCATCCGGTGTGTGTATATATATATATATATATATATATATATATATATATATATATATATATATATATATATATATATATATATATACAGTATATAACCTTGGTTTAGCTTTCGCCCGAATTGTCCATTCTGACGAAGGTGAAGCTTGTCACTCCACCTTAGACCTACAGTTTAACGTGGGATCCGAACCACGCCCCACCAGCAGCTCAGCGTCTTAACCACTAGGCTACCCAGGGTACCCATTTATCTACTTCTACCAACCTAATTTTTTTTTAATTGTGCGGAAGGATGAACAGCTGGGTTTTGCTGCGCGCCGCCTGCCGTCAGCGGGTCTCGATCCCAGAGCCGATGGATTCGTAGTCAGCAACGCTGACCACCGAGGCGCATAAACTACACCACAGTATTCACAAAAGTGACGTGAACTAATAATTATAATGAAACAACCCACACGAAAAATAAAAGATTCCTCCGAGTACTGTCGTATATATTTCAACATCTCCTCAGGAAAGAAATTAGCTTAAGACTTTGTTTAAGGGTGACAGAGGATGTCTTAAGGGCGATTCTTTTATAATGTCACACTTTCAAAAGATAATTTAAAATCAATGGATGAATTTACGTTCATAAAAATTGACACGATTATTGTGAAAGGATGACATTTCTTTCCACAGACACGTGACAAATCGGGGGAGTGTAATCACAGGGGCTGAAATCACGTGACAGAAAAGGACTTTCTGCGAACAGGTCCTTTAACCTCCTCGACCTTCATGGCCTCTTACCTGACCAAAATTCCCATAATTTCTTCTTTTGGGGATATCTAAAGGTCAGAATCTTTAAGAAAGTCCCAGAATACTGGAAGCTATAAAAGCGGCGACTGAACCTAAAACCGTTCCATTTTTACCGAAACGATGGAGGCTGTGTGATAAGAAATTACACTTTCCGGATTCGCCACGTAACTTCGCGAAGACGAGGACTTTTTGACCATGTTGTATATCTAAAAATAAACTCGTCCTTCCACAATAACTGTGCCAAGACTTATGAAGATAAGCCACTAATTTTTAATTACTTTTTAAAAATGTGGCATAACTAAAGAACCACACTGTATAAAGATTCTCGTAATTACGTCGAGACAATGTCTGAACAAATATTTTATATAATTTATATTTTAATTCACTTTTAAGCGCATTATGGTATGGAATATCCCCAAGATCATTGTTTAATTCATGCCACAGTTTGAAACGAACAAAAGAGGAAATTTTGCGACGATTTTAGTCTATGAAATGGGGAATAACTCGTTTTGTTTTACTTTGTTTTACTTTCAGTCGAGTTACAGTAACAAAGCATTTATTAACAACGATAAATTAACAATTTCATTCGTACATTTATAAATAAATACTGTATAAAACACTTGAATTGTGTCGTTAATTTCAAAGATTTTAAGAGACGCACTACAGTGTGAGTATAAAATTCAGCAGAACACGAGACTTCTAAGAAAACTTGAAAAGAAAATGATGATCATTGAATGAAACAAAAATTATAAGGAGGGTTGGGGATTCGGGAAGGCACCAGTCGCAGTTTGGAAAAGTTTGAGTACAACTGATTACACTGGACAACAAATTAGAACTTTTTTCCTGTTCCTCAAGGAAAATAGTGCGAATCTGGTAAATTTGTGTACGCAGAATATGAATATGGATGCGAAATGTTTCCATCATCCACAGTTTTTGAACAAATTTAATTTAAATTTTGTTTCAAAAACAAGAATGTGTAGGTATAATAATTGGCACCATTAGAACTACACTTTTCTCGAGGTACTCGGGCTGAAGATGGTACTGTGGCACTGAAAATGGCTAAAATAGCAGTTAGATGAATTGCCCTTAATGGGGAGAGCAGTGTGGTTTGCCAGCATATATATATATATATACAAAGGTGGGCACCCGGGCCTCAAAAAGGACCGACGGTCCCGGTCCCGGTCCTTGCCTCAAACTGGACCGACGGTCCCGGTCCCGGTCCTTGCCTCAAACTGGACCGACGGTCCCGGTCCTTTCTGAAGATAGGACCTAGGAACGACTCGGTCCTCGGTCCTTATATATAATATAAGTGAAAAATTTGATTAAAATGAAAAATGAAATTAAAGACACCGGACATCTTTAATTTTATTAACGTAAATTATAATTAATACAATACATAAATGATGAAAAAAAGTTATTAAGTTAAATGCTTGAGTTTCCATCTTCTTTAGAACTTCCAATAATCACTAAACACACTAAAATCACTAAAAAAGACCGTCCGGAATTGCTTAAAAATGGACCGTCGATCCTCACTGAGAAAAGGACCGACTTTCCCGCTCACGGTCCTTAAAAAGGACCGAGTCCCTGGAATTCGGTCCTTTTGGAACTCGGTCCTGCCCACCTTTGTATGTATATATATTATACAGATAGATAGATAAAACTGCGGATGATGGAAAAGTTTCACTATTATTTTCGAAATCAGCACTAAAAAGTGAGTAAGGAACACCCAACACTACCAAAGGAACAGAATCTTTATTGAACAGTTATCAGCGTATTCACCAGGCAATTCCTTCAAATCAATTCCACTAGATAAAGGAAAACTAAAGTTTGATATAGAAAGATGCGTTTAGAACTACATATATTTAAATTTAAATATACCTGTGTAGCTTCTACAGAAATCTTGAGACATATATTACATTAGGTGATAATAGCGAGCGTTTGTCAAACAATACATCAAGAAATTAAGTTAATTAGTTTTTGAGTAAAATAAAGCGAGCACTTAATTCATTCAGAGAGACAGTTCGTTTGTTACTAAACGCCATGAACCCATAAATAAAGCTTGTTAAAAGTCAACCAGTTAGTTAATCAGCAACCTTCAGTATACTGAAGATGTCTTTTATCGTATTTAGGGCTTCGTTTGGCAGACATTGATATATCATCCGCGGATAAATAAATCTGAATACATTTGTAGTTGGCGAGGGATCATTAATTTATGGCAAAACAGCAATGAACCAAAAACAGATTCCTGAGGCGCTCATGCCTTATTATGTTGTATGTATGTAAGCAGTTTCGAGAGACAGACTGATATATGTTGGACAAATAGCTTCTAAACCAATTATTAATATTGCCTCTAAAGGAGAAGGTCATGAGTGCATGATCTATATCCATATACCATCAAGGAGTTTGCCTATAAAGTCCATAAAAAGATAAAACACGCGTAGTTTCTTCGTATTATATGGCAATCAATATGCGACTCAGGATGGGTTCAGTGAATTTGTTTTCATCATATCCACATTAGTATGGAGAAAACAAATAAATTTCCGAGTAATGACTTATTTTTCTTATAAAAAAGTCTTTTCAAATGATGTATAATACCAACCAGTGAAGAATCACCTTTAAAAAGAGGTGAAACACGTAGGAGTGCTACACATATAGTGACGTGTGTTGAATTCGACATTGGAGCCTGCAGCCGACATTTTTGTTTTGAACAAATCGAGGGAGGATTTCAAATGACGACAATTATCACTGTGTCGTGTCGTGTGTTGAATTCGAATATGAAATTTATAGTGATTGTTAATAATTATGTTAAAGTGGAATTTTACGATATTAAAAGGGAACAAAATTATCTGAGTGTTAATAGAAAAATTTCATAAAGAATTGTTAAAATGGAACCAAACATCGTAACCGTTACCATTGGGTGGGCAATCGAGTCTAGGTCTTCGAGATTTTAAAAAGGACCTTGTTCGCCAGTCTTGATACGGGGTCCTTAAGAGAACTTCGCAGTTGTACTGAAAAATGTAACTTGTGATTTAAAATTTATTTAACTTAAAAGTTTTCTCCACGATCTGGTGTTAACATTCTGAATTCACGCTCATTTTCCCCCGTCATTTTTGTAGTTAAAAATAATGATGACGGGGAAAAGCGAGCATGAATTCAAAATGTTAACACCAAATCGTGGAGGAAACCTTAAGTTAAATAAATTTTAAATCACGTTAGATTTTTTAGCACAAAAGCGAAGTTCTCTTAAGGACCCCGTATCGAGACTGGCGAACAAAGTCCTTTTTAAAATCTCGTAGACCTAGCTTCAATTGGCTACCCAGTGGTAACGGTTACGATGTTTGGTTCCATTTTAACATAATCCTTTATGAAATTTTTCTATTAACACTCAGATAATTGTGTTCCCTTTTAAAATCGTAAAATTCCATTTTACTATTATTATTAATAATCACTATAAATTTCATATTTGAATTCAATACACGACACAGTCGACACACACATAGTGATAATTGTCGTCATTCGAAAGTGTCTCTCACTTTGTCCAAAAAAAATGTCGTTTGCAGGTTCCAATGTCTCAGTTGAGCACCGGCCACGCTACCTTTTACACAATACAGAAATCAGTGTAAAATAAGTATCAAGAGTGAAAATAACGCAGAGTAACGAAAAGTAAACAAAAATCAAAACAGTTTCACGACAATAGAAGGAAAAATACTTTGCATAACGATGCATAACTTGATAATTTTAGATATGACAACGGACAGTTTATCCTTAACAAGTTTTAATATAGGTACAGTATACATACATAATGTGAATGTTGTTCCCATTAACTTTTCAATACAAGATTCTGCATCCTTAATCCTGAAGAGAAGAAAAAACATGAATTTTGGTCTAAATGACATAAAATCTAAAAAGAGAAAATTTGGATCACATGAACATCAGGTCCCCCAGCCTTCTCTAGTTACCCTTATAAGGCTAACTAACGAAAAAATCACGACCTAACCTAACCAATCGTTAGGTCAACTGTACGCCCTTGACGATTGGTTAGGTTGAGTGTAGGGGATCTTTTCCGTTTGGGCTAGCAGCGAATTTTAATGAAAATCGGTAGACTAATGTAGTTTTGGTCACTGATTTAAAAAATAGCTTTCTTTTTTTGGAGAAATGAAAAACAAACATGTTAGAGCACTTTAAATAATTAATATGTTTTTAACGAAAATATCATGACTTAACCTAACCAATCGTCAAGGGCATTCAAGTGACCTAACCGGGCATTCAAACAAAAGCCCCCTAGGAAAAATAATAATAAGAATGGGTCGTGGCTGTATTCAGTCACAGAAAGAGGTTCCTTCACCTCCAAATCTGTATGCGCACAACCTTTGCAAGAAAGTGCTTTCCTCTGAGAACATTCCCAGCGTATTCGTGTACTGTTGGAACTCTTCTTGCTGTATAAGTAGCCTTCTGCACACAGTTTGGAACCTCCTTTATTGTTCTTGATGATCTCCATGGTGGTTGGAGAGAGACTGATTTTCCAAGTCACTCGGAGAATATAACCAATGGTTAACTGACAGACGTGTAGATTCAAACTAACAGCCCATAACCTTAACATCACGGTGTCTGAAGTGGAACTGATGTTTCAGATTAGATGTGACACCTGACTTGCCCTACCCAGCAATTTGTCCAGGGGGCTTTTGTCCGGACCCGGGTTAGGTTAGGTCGTGATATTTTCGTTAGTTAGCCTTATAAAGCTAACTAAAGAAGGCTGGGGGCCCTGATCTTCAGGTGATCCAAAAATTTAAACAAACTTTTCATTCATGGAGCAACTGATGAGAAATGTTTTGTTACAGTGAAAATCCTTAATTTCTAAATTTACATTTATAGAGTCGAGTGAACGCATAGTTTACTCAACATAATAACGGTTATTTTTGGTTCGGAAGGTTTTTCGATACAGAGTTGATTGGAAGCTACAGAGTGGCCACTGGTCACAAAGTCCCTTTGCAGTGAAATTACAGCATATCTGTATGTTACCCATTTTTCATGCAAAGGAACTTTGTGGCCACCCTGTACAGTACATATGGATTTGTTGTTTTAGTAACTACTACAGAGTGGCCACAAAGTCCCTCTGCAGTGAAATTACAGCATAGCTGCATGTTGCCCTTGTTTTTTCATGCAAAGGGACTTTGTGGCCACTCTGTACTATGCTACTTACATCAAAGGCAAGAATATAATGTAATCGTATATTGTAGGATAGCAATGCCTAGCCGATAGTTAGTTTACTGGTCCAGCCAAATGGCGAAGATTTTACAATGTTATTATAAAAAACTCAAGCCTTTAGCTTAGACCCTGATGATTGTTAGCCTAATAGTAGTTTATACTGAAAATTTCGACGGCCATAAATTATTATAAGCCTCTAGCCCTTAGGCTACGTAAAACGTTACATTTAACTAAAGATACCTCATTGATTAATGTACAGTGCCATAACAAGATATAAAGCAAGTAGCTTGCGGGGTTTAAAACATTTGGACGAAGCGCTTAGATCAAACAAAAATAGGTTATGCGTAAGGATGTGATTAGCTTAATTTGTTTCTTTAGAACACGGTACAGATTTTACCCTACAAGCAACATTTAAAAGTATATAACTCATCGCCAGTTTGGAAATAAATTATGTCTATCTCGAGGCACACCCGGACTCGCTTCGCGGCAGACCGGTTGAGAAACACTGGTATAGACAAAGTTTAGGTGGTCCAAATCTGGTGCCCGAGGGGACAAGTTTATACCTATAACATTATCCAGAATTTTGTCCTGGGGTGATTGGTTAACCACTTAAATTTATCCAGTAAAAAAGTTGGTCACAAAAGTGGAGAAATTTTCAAGGTGGTACATCAACCAGTTTTACATAATCCATAGACAAGATTCTGCTTGTCCCTTCAAACAGCAGTTGGAACTTCTTTTTTTTGGGGGGGTGGGACACTCGACCACTTTTCGTTTGAGCGTCGAAATAGTGATTATTTAAAGAGTCCACAATAGAAATATCATTAGTTATCATTAGTTACGGTTATAATTTGTTGGGGTTAAAATTCATCCTCTGTACACTGTAAACGGTAAAGTCCCCTATGACACGAAAATTTTAAGCCGCTTGGTTCCGTATATGAAGAGCTGATTTCCAAAAGGCGCTAAGTCGATAAAACCAGTTTCTAAGATACGTATTGGCACATTTTACATTTTTTTACTATTGTCTGTCCTTAAAGTAGTTTTTTTTTCATATTAAAGTTGGGAGTGAATGCCATTAAGCAAAAAAAAGATGTCTGAATAAAATTCAGTACACACGGTTCATTTGTAAATACTCTTTTTGTTTGTAATTGGTGGTGGACTTAGCACCTTTTGGAACACAATCAAAGGCATGTTGCCCAAAAGACTTCTGGATTACACCGAAACAAACAGAAAAAAAAAAGCCGTACAAAACCAGTATTATTTATTTCAATATCTCTACCATTTCAATCAATCATATCAAATTATATCAAACCAAAATGTCATCCTGACTATAGTTTCTCAACCCGAGATTTTGGGCGGAAAATGATAACCTTAAAACCTGGGACAAACGCAGCAAATTCCGGGATTTCCCGGGTTTTACAACGTATTCTAAGAACGTTATTTCAAATAGTTTTACGTCAATTTACTACTGTATCTAAAAAACACAAACATAAAAACTATGATGACAAAATAATTTATAATAGCACGAATCACGTTGCGTTGTACAACTCGAACAGTGCCTAATAGTATTGTACTTGAGTTGATAACTCACTCATGATGTTTGTTTTGTTATTCTTTTCTCTCATTTGTTTTGCAAACGATTTTTTATTTTTTAACTCAATATTTAACTTCTTGCTTTTTTGGTTTTGTAAAAGAAGGAAATGTTTCATTTTGAATGGAATATTTAACTTATAAGCAAGGAAAAAAAAAAATATATATATATATATATATACACACACAGTAGGGGCACTCAATATATTTTGCCCCACACTCTAGCTAAATAATAGGCCATGGTGCTGAAATGTCTTTTGGGCCGTAAGTTTGAACGTTCTGCGCTTCACATAACCGAATTTTTCCAGTTTGAACATCCCCTCCTTGTATAAAACCGATTTTAAACGCCCTTGTATAAAATCGATGGTTAACGCAGTTTCGAAAATGGCTATGTGCGTCGTAAACAAAGAGCTGTTATCGAGTTCTTAACGGCAGAGAAGGAAACAGTTGGAAATATCCATAAACGTCTACAAAACGTTTTCACAGATGCTGTTGTTGATCGAAGCAAAGTTGGACGCTGGTCAAACGTGTGAGATTATCGGAGAGAGGGAGAGCCAGCTTCGATGATGAGCCACGTAGCGGTCGCCCGGTATCGGCTGTGACATCTCACACTGTGCAACGTGTTAAAAGCATCATTCGATCAAATCGGCGCGTCACATACAAGGAGCTAGGAATTAGTGAAGGAAGTGTGAATACTATAATTTAGCAACTGGGATACTCAAAAGTGTGTTCACTGTTTGTTCCTCGCGAAGTGACTGAAGATCACAAAGCCCAAAGAAAAGAAATTGCTTCTGAGTCGTTGGTTCGATACGAGACAGAAGGGGATGACTTTCTTTCACGAATTGTGACTGGGGATGAGACTTAGGTACACCACTTTGAACCTGAAACAAAACGCCAATCCATGGAATGGCATCACGCAGACTCCCCAAGCAAGAAAAAGTTCAAAATGGCTCCCTCTGCAGGAAAGGTTATGGCCACCATCTTCTGGGACATGAAAGGGGTGATTCTGGTGGACATTATGAAGAAAGGACAAACAATCAACTCAGAGGCATATATTGCTACCCTACAGAGACTCCAGAGACGTATAAAGCGAGTTCGACCGGAGAGAAAACTGGAAGACGTCCTTCTTTTGCACGATAACGCCAGACCACACAACATTTTGCAAACAAGAGAGGCCAATCCAAAATGCGCTTAATTGGAAACCCGGGAATTTGTACGACGGAAATCTATACGCCAGAACATTTATACGACTGGAAATTTATACGCCAAGCATTTATATGACGGTAATTTATACGTTATACGCAAGAAATGCATGATCAGTTAATAAAATTGAATTTGAAACTAGGTAAGTTAAAATACAAATTATCACAATAATTAAATGCATAATTGAAACTAGATTTCAGCTTATCAATTTAAGAGAAAATGTAACTAGCGATATACAGAACGAATGTCATTTAAAAAATCGGAGAACAAATCTTGCGAGTTTTTTCTCATTAATCTCCAGACCTAACCTAACCTAACCTAACCCAACGAATGTCATTTAAAAAATCGGAGAACAAATCTTGCGAGTTTTTTCTCATTACTCTCCAGACCTAACCTAACCTAACCACCTGTACCTATTCAATAACCATTTACCTATCTGTTAATCCTTTAATGCGCTGTGATACATGATAAAATTTAAAATTCTTCAAATTGAAATTATTTTCAAAATATTTAAATAATGTTTACTTTTATTTTTATTTTTTGTACCTGTGCTTATGTTTTATAAAAAAACGAAGTCACGGTTATTATCATGGGTAGATCGCATACTTAAGTCAAAAAAGTCCGGTAGAGCGCATACTTAAATTACCGTCGTACAAATGTCAGTCGTATAAATTTCCAGTCGTATAAATGTTCTGGCGTACAAATGCTGGCGTATAAATTTCTGTCGTACAAATGTTGACGTACAAATTTCCGCACACGGCTTAATTGTGTTACCCCACCCTCCATACAGCCCGGATCTGACACCTTCAGACTTCCATTTGTTTGTGCCAATGAAGGATGCTATTCGTGGAAGAAAGTTTCAGTGACGATGAGGTTGTTGAGGAGGTTAAGAGGTGGCTCCAGCGGAACCCAACGGACTTTTAAAAACCAGCAAGGAATAAAGGCCCTTGTTTTGAGGTGGAGGAAAGCAGTAGAAAAGGATGGAGAGTATGTGGAAAAATAAAAACTTGTAAAAAAGGTACGTAACTACTTGTGTACAAAATTTCTGCAACTTACAAGGAAACGTGAAAAGAAAAAAAAAGGGTGGGGCAAAATATATTGAGTGGCCCTCGTGTGTGTGTGTGTGTGTGTGTGTGTGTTGTGTGTGTTGTGTGTGTGTGTGTGTGTGTGTGTGTATATATATATATATATATATATACAGGGTGATCCGTTTGGGTATGGGTAAAATAAAGTTGATGTGAAATGGAAACATTGTATAGTTTAATATTTGACAAACAATGCCCACAAAGATGGTAGATTGTGACAAACCTAATTAGTCTTCAACCTGACCCCCCCCCCCCCTTCCGGACACGACAGAGGTCATAACGAGAGGCTAATTCTTACGACCACCTGCATGTGGTTTAGTGATAGACCCCGTTTCTTGAAATGTGCAGTACCACTGCACTATGGAGTCGTATTTAGGAGCTTTCCGAACACCATACACATGGCGAAACTCACGCTGTACCGCTGTCACACTCTCAAACTTAGCAAACCAAATGACACACTTCGTACGTTGTTGTGCATTCGCCGCCATCTTCGAAATTGGTATATGTCTCATAAGTCTGACAGCAGATGGCGCTCGTACGTCTGGCAGCGGATGGCATAGCCTATTACAAACTCCGACATTTTATAACCACACGTGGAAACAAAGTGAATTGGACTTTGCACCTTTTGGAAACAAAGCCATATTATTATGTCCCGTTATAAAAGGGATATAATACCTTTTGAAATTAATCGATAACACACCTTGATGCACATGGGCATGAACTGTTTTTTAGTTGTACAAACCCAACTTTGACCAAAAATGGACTTAGCACCTTTTGGAAATGAGCTCTTCATATGTCAAAATAAGCTAAATAGACGAGTGGCCAGACCCCAATTTAAACAATTTTAATTCCCCCTTGTACAGAAAGTTGTAATATGTTTCTTATTAGTCCTTAGTGTTCAGTGAACACATTTTTAAGTGCCTCAGAGAGGCAGACCGAAGCGAAGGTGGATGGAGAAGGTAAGGGACGATTTGAGGGAGAAGGGTTTGTCGGAGGAAGAAGCCCAGGACCGGGCTGTGTGGAGGAGGCTGGTCAGAAACGCCGACCCCGCATAGAGGCGGGAACGGGCGAAGAGAAAGAAGAAGAAGACTGTTTACTATCTAGAATTCAGTGATGGCGAACAACTGACCCGTGAGTCAAGTACTGACCCACGAGGCAATTTTTAGTGACCCACGAGTTCATATTTAAATAAAATATGGCTTTAATTTTTAATATTTTCTGCCTTACAGTTTTAAAATTATTTTATTCTTCCACCGAAATAAACAGCTGATACACACTGAAACGTTTTTAAAGGTATAGTATACGTTTAAAAACGTGCGTCTATGTATGATAACCGACCGAAAAAAATAGCTGATACACATTGAAACGCTTTTAAACGTATAGTATACGTTTAAAAACGTGTGTGTATGTATGACAACCGACTCATGGTGCGCGCCGCGCTGTCATCCACTTTCCCAGTTTTGCAGTTTTGAAGTCCTTAAGTTTTGGAGTGCCAAATTATTAGTGCAGAAATTATCACCCATAAAAAAAATGGCTAAGAAAAAACGAAAAAATAGTTCTGAAGGTAGTGGAACTGGAAAGTTATTTCATGAAGAATGGGCTGTGAAATACAGTGTTATTAAACGAAATAATAAAGCTTTTGTTGTATTTGCAAAGTGGACATTGTTGCTCGCTTTTATAATATTAAGCGACATTTTGAAAGTAACCACAAAAATTTGTGCTTAATGTCAGATGAGGAAAGGAATGAAATTATTATGCGGCAATTAAACCAACAGCAACAACAATCTGCTATTTTCAAAAGAATTTTTAAACCAAACAACAATATTACAGCAGCTAGTTTTCAATTATCATCTACCATTGCTCAACACGGAAAACCACTTTCTGATGGTGATTATTTAAAAGAAGCTTTTATAAATGCTCAGATTATTTATTTGAAGATTTTCAGAATAAAGATCAACTAATTAAACGTATTAATGAGTTGCCTGTGGCCAGAAATACGGTCAAAGATAGCAGGGCCGGCCCTAGCTTCTGAGGGGCCCTGTGCAAGGTGGTTGGGGCCCCCATTCCTTACCCAACCCTCCCAGAGACCCACATATGTTTCTGATTTTCTATGAGGACATCATCTTGATAAAAGCAAACACCCAATATTATATATACAGTGTATGTATATATATATATATTTCAGAAATATATAACAGGAAGGTAACTCAGTATCAGTGTTCCTCTTTTATTATTTAAAGAATTACAAATATTCAAAATTCCAACGTACATTATAAATTTGAAATTATTTTAATGTGGAGAAAATAATATGCAATGGCGGAAAATAAAATTGACAATTGTAAATATAGTTTGATAAAATGATAAATAAGAGAACAACAGAAAATACAAAGAAAAAATTAATTTTGGAGGGGCCGCACATAGCTGGGGCCGGCCCTGAAAGATAGAATAATTATCATGGAGAAAGATGTATCTGATCAACTTATATTGGATTTGACAAATGCTGGAATGTTTTCAATTTGTTTGGATGAAAGTACAGATGTCATATGCCAGGCCCGTCTAGCAGTTATTGCAAGATTTTATTCCGAAAATATAATGAAGGAAGAGCTAATTAAATTGATGACACTGCCTGAGAAAACCACAGGACAGGATATTATGAATGAATTGAAGAAGGAAGTCATCCAAATGGGTATTAATTTCAGAAATATTGTATCTGTGACGACTGATGGAGCTCCTAGTATGATTGGAAAAAATGTTGGATTTGTTCAATTACTTAAACGTTTAAGTGAAACACTCTTTAGTTGAATTTCATTGTATTTTACAAGAAGCTCTTTGGGCAAAAAAAAAAGTTTAAAATCACTTGAAAATGTGATGTCTCTTGTGACAAAGATTGTCAATTTTATGGTTGCTCACGATCTTAACAAAAGTCAATTTACAAAACTATTATTAGATGAGGTTGACTCTCAATTTTCAGGGTTAGTCATGTATAACAATGTCAGATGGTTAAGTCGTGGTCAAGTTTTGAATCGCTTTGTTGAATTGTTAAAAGAAATAAGATATGTTTTGAATAAAAAGGAACATGAATATCCAGAACTGACTGACATGAATTGGTTGAATGACACATTTTTGTGCTGATTTCACATTGCATTACAATGCTTTAAATAAAAAGTTGCAAGGTCGCGGCTGTGTTATATCATCAATGTTTGAAAATATTAAAGCTTTTGAAAAAGCTAAATATTTTCTCAAAAGATCTGGAAGAAGAAAAATTGAAATATTTTCCATTATTGCAGAAACACTTCTTGACTTCAAAATATTTTGCAGACAATGAAGAAAATAAATCCAACGTGCTCAAAAAGTACTCTTCAATAATAAGAGATGGCAGACAATCATTTTCAGCGAGGTTTTCACAATTTCGACAAATTGATGCAACATTACAATTCATCCAATTCCCCACACTATTCATTTTGAAGATCTTCAGTTATCAGCTTTTCATTGGCTTGACTTGGTAATTTAAAAATGGAATTAGTTAACTTCCAAGAAAGTACAGTATGGAAGACTAAATTTATTGATCTTAATCTGTAGTTACAAGAAAAGGAATTGGAGTCGTCAATTTTGAGTAACCAGAGAACAACAATCAATAGAAAGAGAAGAGAATCTTATTCTTGCAGAATGGAACTCTTTACCAAATTCTATTGCATCAATGAAAAAGGTAGCATTAGCTCTGCTAACAATGTTTGGTTCATCTTATTCATGTGAACAGTTGTTTTCCTCCATGAATTTCGTCAAATCCACCACTAGGAATCGTCTTGGCACAGATATGATGTGCTGCATGTGTGAGACTAAAGACAACTAAATATAAACCTCGGATCAAAACATTAGCAGCTAAAATCCAACAACAAATTTCTCACTAAAAATAGTAAGTAAATAAATTATTGTGACCCAATTTCATTTTTTTTTAAATCAAAAGTAACAAAAATGACCCGCCAGCAAAAAAGGTTCGCCACCACTGATCTAGATACACAATTGAATTATCACATTATAGTAAAACGTAATACAATCATGTATTGTTATAGGTTAGGCCCAGTTTTAAATTTACTTCCTCTTTTTATTATCACAATATTAGAATGAGACAAATGTGTGCTGTGACAAATATTGTGCAAATGTGTGGTATAATGGTATTGTTGAAAACCTCAGTTTAATTATTGTTATTTTTATTTCAGACGATCATCTATATCAAGCATGGCAGAACCTGACTCAAATCCATTAAAATTTGTACAGGCGAAGAAACAGAGGCTGTCAACAAATTGGGAGAAATGCGTTATATGGCAGCAGAGTCGCAAAGAAACACTAGTTGTACCCACAAAAGTGGGTATTGAAACATTATTGTCAACATCATTGTTACGGCAGGATGACCTTTTACAAAGACTTGAATCTGAGTTTGATGACCTTACAAAATTACATAGTATGTCTGTTACATATCATCGTAGCTGTTATCAATCATTTACAAGTAAGAAAAACATTTCTCATGTTAGTACAAAATGTAGCACGCATGATTCTGCATCACATGGTACTGAAGAACAAAGTGTTCGCACACGAGCTCAAACATCCAAGCTTACAGATTTTTCAATGTGTTTAATATGCAACACGCGAAAGAGGGACAGCATACATAAGGTACAAACAACGTGTCAGTCTGTCAGAGTAATCTCTATCAAGCAGCACAAGCTCGGCAGGACATTTCTATGCTTGCCAAAATTGAAGTAGAAGGCCTCATTGCAGCTGATGCTGTTTACCACAAATCCTGCATGGCAAGCTATACAAGCAAGCATAACATCAGTGCTTCAAGGAAAATGGAAGAAGGAGAGAACATATACGAGAAGGCATTTATGGCAGTAGTAGGAAAAATAGATGTTAATCTACAACAAGGAAAAGCTTATAAGTTGAAAACCCTGCTAGACAAATTCGAATAAAGCAGCATTGACTGACTTCTTGTGCAACTACATAACTGAACATGCACCAAGAACACCGGAACTTGCTGCACACCACGAACATAAGATCTACCTTGCAGGTAGGTTCAGTGATGGAGAAAAAGCGGTCTGTATTTCTAGCCAAGGCGTGACACCAGTGGAAGATCTGTTTTGCTCACATGAAGAGGCAGATACAAGATACTTTTCCATGCTATGAAGACAGATGAGGAATTTTCTACTTCCAGTATCCAAGGAAGCATAGTTGTCAAGTCACCTGACACAGATGTCCTCGTGTTAGCTGTGCATTATTTTCCTCAGATACAAAGTACATCATCTTTCTGGGTAGAAACAGGAAAGGTGACCGCTACTGCTGATCTCCATCGTCATATTCCTGTTCACAGCATATGCAATGAATTAAGTTCTGTGGTCCTAGTCTACTTCCCGCCATGCACGCTTTGACAGGATGTGATAGCGTCTCATCATTCTGTGGCATAGGAAAAAAGAAAATGTGGAAAACCATGGAGTCATTGGAGAAGAAAGGTTCGATTCCACTCCTTGGTAGTTTGGGTACTGACAACACAGTTGAGGCCGAACATGCAGCCCGACAGTTTGTTACTGCTATATACGATCCAAAGGATGTATATAAAGAAGAACATAATGACTTGAATCTTCTGAGAGTCTGCCTTGCTGACAAAAATGTACCATTACACAAACTACCCCCATCAGAACCTAGCTTTCTTCAACACTTTAAGAGAGCATCATTTCAGACCCGTATTTGGATGTTGACTCACGTTGCTAAACCAGATATGTCTTCACCAGATGGAAATGGGTGGCAAAGAGAGGGTGATGAATTAAAGTTGAAGTTATTTGATGGACCAACAACTGCAGAAGTATTAGATGAGCTTCTGTTCTCATGCCGTGGACGCAGACAATGTAGTAAGAACTGCAGTTGTGCCACGAATGATATGGCATACACAGAGGAATGCGTCTGCAAGGCTACTGAGGACTGCATGAATGAGCAAACCCATCACAAACCACCGCTGGATGAGCTAGATGAATAACCATATTATAGCATTGTGCATTAATAATTTATTAGTGTGTTTCATATATGCTGTTACAACGTGAGTTATTCCCCAGTATGGGGTAGACTGCTAATAACGCATTGAATTGATATTGCGGGAGTCACCGAATACAGTATGCACTGACTTGCATGCAGTTTTGTAATTGAAAAACAAAGTTGAGACTTTTAGTGGAAAGATTCCAATTTTAAGTAGTGATTTCTGCTTTAAAGTTATTTAGTAGTTTGCTTCATAAAGATAAGAATTGATAAAATTTAGTTGGTTTAATTGATTTTAGTTGATTTAGTGTTATGTACATCGATATACGTATAGTAACTTAATTTTGTTTTACAAAATTGACGTTCTTCAAATCTCAATATCGGTCCTTTCACACAGTTAACAATTCAAACTTTATTTTCGAGTGCAACATTATTATATGTATTGTAATCATGCCAACGTTTGCCTGTTTTTCATAAATGAACGATAAACCTTTCTGCTGGCATGCGAACAGAGGTCTCCATTATTAACCCATGTAGGCACAGTACTTTGTATGGTAATTCAACATTTTAATATGGCATTCATTTTGTTCAACATAGTTTATTAATGCTTGGAGTATCAAAATACCTGAATTATTGTACTCGAAATTAGTTTTGTTTAACTCATGTTAATCAGTTTTGTGAAACACCCGTATGTTAGGTGATATTTTTTGGGTCTAACAATAACGTTTTTAGGCAAAAATTAAAATATATCATGTAAAAGAATGTTTTTATAGATAAATTGATAGAGTGTAGCACTAGAGCTTTCAGAAAATGTATAACTTCATGAGAAATAACCCTTGTCTTCACTGTTCATTGTGTCTTCAAAGATTTCAGTTGTAATGCGTGATTGAATACATGAATACACGAGTACCCGTACAGAGCTGAAGTTAATGGCTGATTTTACTATCTTAGCACACTCAGAATGGACAACATGCCAAACTTATATGTCCAGATGGTACAGATCATTTTAGGACATGTACATTTCTGTACGAGGGGGGTATTAAACTCAAAAAATATGGCCTGCTATCAGGGTTGGTCGCTCGCCTAAAAGGAAGGTTCCTCTAAGAATTAGGTTCCAAACTGGAGACTAGGGTGGTCCACAGAATGGGGTAAAAAATCGAAGTTCAATTTTCTTTCCT
>JAJOZX010006327.1:0-177500 GCA_023014485.1 Bathynomus jamesi | reverse complement strand
CGTATTATATATGCTACTAATTATCTCATTTTACTGTGGTATTGAATTTATTATTATTTAATTTCTGTCATTTTACTGTGGTAGTGATATTTATTATTAATATTACATGAAATTAAGTCTGTTGCATATTGGACAACTAAGCGGTAATTATTTATGATACTAATTAATGTAATTTTACTGCGGTATTGAAATTTATTTAATTAATGATTGTCAAAGAGAACGTAGTGTACACGTATCAGTTTTATAAATAAAGAAAAGCAGTAACTGGGACTCGAACCAGTGTCATAGCCGTTTGGGGCATCGCTCAAGTCGGCGTACACAGCACGCTATCCACTCCCTAGATGGTGGTAGTGGATAGCGTGCTGTGTACGCCGACTTGAGCGATGCGCAAACGTCCTATGACACTGGTTCGAGTCCCAGTTACTGCTTTTCTTTATTTATTAATGAAATTAATTACGATGTGAAATTATTTCTGTGGAATTATTTAGTTTGTTTTCTTTTCCAGGTGTCCTACAGAGCGAAAACAGAAGTGTTTCTTATTGGCCAGAACGGATGCGAACATCACATCAAGTGGCCTTCCAACTCAGTTGCAAGTACTCAAAAAGTACTTTACCACCAAAAGCAAAAATTTGGACGTACTAAATGCCTGAACCTGTGCCTGGATGCCTGTCTCATATTTTGGGAGAGAGCGAGAATCCCCATGATGCGTCGAGATTCGGCCTTGAGGAAGATGGAATCCCTTCTCAAGGAATACGACCGGCTTGTGAAGCACCAAGTCACATAAAGCAGAGTCCTTCCGAGTGAAGGAGGCGATGTTCAAGGAGGCATAGCGAAGAGATCATGGACATTGCTCATTCACTAGGCTAAGGAATGAGAAGAAATCAGAGAATCCACTTTCTCGACATGCAGCGTGAAGATCCAAATTCCTGCAGCATGGGCCCGTTGACATGAAGCTTCACTATAAGGAGATTAGGAAAAGGAAGAGGCTGGACAAGATTAAGGAACAACAGGAGAAGGCCAGGAGGAACAAGGAGCTGCAGAAGATACGGGGGCTTTTAGTGATTTTAACTTCGTCAGAGACTGACTCAGATGTCGTTGACCCAACGTGGAAGTTTTTCCATCCTCCTCCAAGGGAAATACCAAGAAGCGACGCAGGAATCTGATCTCACAGGATGTGACGACTACCTACGATCGGCTGAATATTTCGTACCGCGATTCAGCTATGTCGTACGCTGCAGCGGCTAATCACTAGGTTTTGACTTGGATGAACTGTCCATTTCTGCCAGTACCATGTACCGCACACGCAGGCTCTCAGGAAGGTGGCTGCTGAAAGTTATCAATCCGACGAAGTTTGTCCTGGTCAGCCTCTTGTCTTGCATTGGGACGGTAAGCTCCTACCTGACAATGAGCAATGGAAGGAGAGCGTTGACCGATCGCCGTCCTCGTCTCTGCGACGGCAGGAGAAGTTGCTCGGCGTTCCTAGGTGACGTCCGGAACCGGCGAGAAGATAGCGCGAGTTTGCTTGGATTTGGTCAAGGAACACAGGATGGAAGAGCGCGTGCGGGACTGTCTTTCGACACGACAGCGTCGAACACCGGGATTCATATCGGGGCCTGCGTCCTGATTGAGAAGTCTTGGCAGAGAACTCATGTACTTCCCCTGTCGGCATCACATCTATGAAGTCATCCTCAGCTCCGTCTTCAAGCGTGCATACGGCCCTTCAAGTGGCCCCGATATACCCGTTTTCAAGAGGTTTCAGGCACAATGGAAGTTCATCGACCGGTTGGACGTGCGGCCGTACGATTTTGCTCAAGTCAATGACTCTATGAGGGAACTGAGGGAGAAGTCAGTCCTGCTGGTGGAGGGATGGTGAGCACGTCGCATCAGCGCGATGACTACAAGGAACTGCTACAGTTGGTTCTCATCTTCCTGGGAGAAGCAAAAGTGGTGGATTTCCCTCTCAGAGCCCCTGGCGCTTACCATCACGCTCGATGGATGGCGATAGCCATCTACTCCTTGAAAGTAATTCTACTGAAGAAGCAGTTCAAGATGTCGAGTCACGAGTTGGAAGCTCTGACAGCCGTAGGCTCTTCATGTCCCTCGTCTACATCCGAGGTTGGACTCGTGCTGCAACCTCAAGCAAGGCTGCCGCAATTGATCTGGAATTTCTGCGTGACGCGGAAGCCTTTGCCATGTCGGGATATTCGTGTGTTACGCTGCGCAAGAAGCCATGTCTCGACACCTATGGTACATCTCTGAGACTCTTATTGCCATGGCGTTCTTCGACGCAGATGTGGCAGATGAAGAAAAGGCTCAGATGGTCGTCAGTTTGGGTAAGCCCGCATCGAAAAAGGAACTCAAGCGACCCAAGGGAAGAACGTCAGGAATCTTGCCTCGAAACACCTGGCGGAGTTCGT
This sequence comes from Bathynomus jamesi, assembly GCA_023014485.1. Classification (NCBI taxonomy): domain Eukaryota; kingdom Metazoa; phylum Arthropoda; class Malacostraca; order Isopoda; family Cirolanidae; genus Bathynomus; species Bathynomus jamesi. The sequence continues at coordinate 175,083 of JAJOZX010006327.1, read as the reverse complement.
GACAGGAAAGACGATGGCTTTCTTCCATGCATTCGACTTGGACACAGAATTCTTGAAAAAGCCAGTTGCCGAGTGGACTGAAGTAGAGGGCTTCAAGCAAGCAGCGGCAACTGTTAACAAAATCTCTGTAGTCAACGATCGGGCCGAAAGAGCCATCGCGTTCACCAAAGAGTTCAACTGTTCTCTGACGAAGAACGAAGAGCAGAAGCAGTATTTGCTCAAAACTGTGATGCAGCATAGGGCGAAATACCCGAATAAAACCAAGAATATTTCATGGACAAATGATTCGCAAGAAGTGGTTATGTTTTTTGTATCTGTGAAAATGTGTAGTGAAATGGTACTCGTTTGTTGAATAAAAATTCATTGACAGATTTTTTTAATTTTTTTCCGTTTATGATCTGCCAGAGCATCAAACTGGGGACCCGTAAACTTTAAACTATTGAATTAATACTTCGGTTTATCAGTCTCCTCAGCAAATGGAACAAGGGGATCCATGTGGATTAAAATTTTTCCAAACTTTTAATTTATGAAACACCCTAATATATATATATATATATATTATATATATATATATATATATATATATTATATATATATATATACGTATATATATATATATATATATATATGCGCCGTTCTTTACATTAATTATACTGTGTTTGGAAAACGTGTTTTTTGATGGATATCACTATTTTCACCCTTCCTCTATCGCGTGGTTTGGGTTATGACCTTACGACACTAGAAGTATGGTTGAAAACCTTATGAAGCGTCTTAAGGTACCTAAGCGCCAAATTAAAATTCGTCAGAAATCGCACCCAAAGTTCGGCATAATAAGAAAATTAAAAATTTAAAAAAATATATATATAAAATATGAAAATCTATTCCAAAAACTCATCATCTTCATTAGCATTCTTATAACTCTAATCTAGCCAAAAAAGAACGTTCTAGCTCAATTAATAACAGAGATACTATTGCCAGAATATTGCTGAACTTTGGAGGCGATTTCTGACGAATTTTAATTTTGGCGCTTAGGTACCTTAAGACGCGGGACCCCTCATATATGTATATATATATATATATATATCGTAAAGAACGACGCTTGTATAGGAGATATTCCGCGCAAGACGAGAGAGAGAGAACGGAACAAATGAAAAAATGAGGTAACCACCTGGGAATCGAACCCGGGATCTTCCGATTGCCGGTCAGACGCGATACCATTACACCATGGACCTCACTCTTCCAAATGCCGTAATTCTTCTACATACTCGCAGAAGAATTACGGCATTTGGAAGAGTGAGGTCCATGGTGTAATGGTATCGCGTCTGACCGGCAATCGGAAGATCCCGGTTCGATTCCCAGGTGGTTACCTCATTTTTCATTTGTTCCGTTCTCTCTCTCTCGTCTTGCGCGGAATATCTCCTATACAAGCGTCTTCTTTACGTTATTTATACTGCGTGTTCTTTGCAGTTGAATGTGTATATATATATATATATATATATATATATATATATATATATATAACGTAAAGAACGACGCTTGTATAGGATATTCCGCGCAAGACGAGAGAGAGAGAACGAAACAAATGAAAAAATGAGGTAACCACCCGGGATCTTCCGATTGCCGGTCAGATGCGATACCATTACACCATGGGCCTCACTCTTCCAAATGCCGTAATTCTTCTACATACTCGCAGAAACCAATGGGGCACCTCCCGCATGCCGTAACATTATATACATTCAACTGCAAAGAACACGCAGTATAAATAACGTAAAGAACGACGCTTGTATAGGAGATATTCCGCGCGGAATATCTCCTATACAAGCGTCGTTCTTTACGTTATTTATACTGCGTGTTCTTTGCAGTTGAATGTATATAATGTTACGGCATGCGGGAGGTGCCCCCTTGGGGCATTGGTTTCTGCGAGTATGTAGAAGAATTACGGCATTTGGAAGAGTGAGGCCCATGGTGTAATGGTATCGCATCTGACCGGCAATCGGAAGATCCCGGGTTCGATTCCCGGGTGGTTACCTCATTTTTTCATTTGTTTCGTTCTCTCTCTCTCGTCTTGCGCGGAATATCTCCTATACAAGCGTCGTTCTTTACGTTATTTATACTGCGTGTTCTTTGCAGTTGAATGTATATATATATATATATAATATATATATATATATATATATATATATATATATATATATATATATATTAATGAATAAGTAAATTTTTTCGAGTACAAGGAAAAGTTTCGGATAACTTATTAATTAAGCTCTTTCCCCTCGAATTCTTTTTGCCAGCTGAATGTCTTTTAGCATGATGGTAACTCTTTGGCGTGTATGGCGCACAAGTTTGTATCTTCAGAGACCAACGAGGTAAGCCTCTGAAGCTTCCTGAAGGGCCATCACGGCCATGACTGAAAGCGGAGGTCAGTCTTCAAGTCTTGAGCGATTTCTCGGACGAGACGTTGGAACGGCAGTTCCAGTTATGCGCCTCGGTGGTGTAGTCGTTAGCGTCGCTGACCACGAACCCATCGGCCCGGGATCGAGACCCGGTGACGGCAGCCGGCGTGCAGCAAAACCCAGCTGTTCATCCTTCCACACAATAAAAAAAAGGAAGTGGTTGGTAGATAAATGGGTACACTGGGTAGCCTAGTGGTTAAGACGCTGGTCTGCTGGTGGGGTGTGAGTAGTTTGGGCGCAAAATGGGAGTGCAGGAATGTTGCAATGCAATTGCAAATTTTGATCAATGTTGCAAAGGGGAAGGGTTATGCAACAAATCAATGCTGCAAAGGGGGAGAGGGGAGGGAGATTCGGGGGGAGAAGGGAGGATGACTTCCCCCCAAAGGGGTAGCCTTAACCTAAGAGAGGAAGAGAAAGGAGAAGGAGGTCTTTGGGGAAGAAGGTGGGATGTCCTCACCCCCCCAAATGGAAACCTAACCTAAACCTTAACCTAAGGAGGAAGGTGTTCGCCTGGCTGGAGTGAGACGCATTATGAGCGTCCAGGGGCCAAGCAGCTGTTATATAGAGGGTCGTGAGTTGCCAGATACCACTTATTTATATATGGAGGCGGTTACCAGATACCATCATTTATTTTAATTTTTATTTAGATGAGTTGCCAAATAAAGTTTTTTAATTGTTCAGGTATACGTTATTAGGGTGAGTTGCTAGATACCACCATTTATTTTAATTTTATTTACATGAGTTGCCAAATAATGTTTTTTAATTGTTCAGGTATACCTTATTAGGTTGAATTGTCAGGTTGCGCCATTTATTTTAACTTATTTAGACGAGTTTCCACTTATTTATTTATTTATTAAAGGCAAAACCGACTTTCTCCTTAAAGTTTTTCAGCAAAAGAACTAATTATTTAAACGTCGTTCAACTTAATATTAATAATAAAAGAAATACACTAGACAATTGGCTTAGCGAAAGAAATCATTCCAATAACATATTCTCTAAGAATTATTCAATTTACCTATAATTCATGAAACGCTTTCATTTATTCTAACACCTTAGAATGTATACTGTGTTTATTTACTTTTGACAATCCTTTCTATATCCAACTGAATCTAATTTCTATTTATACAGAGAGAGAGAGAGAGAGAGAGAGAGAGAGAGAGAGAGAGAGAGTTAATGCTCGAAAAACTGAAGACGGCACACACGCACACATTATGACTTTATTCGAAATCACTGTTAAAAATTAGATTACATTCAAACATAAGCCCCCCGTGTCTATTGTGTATACTGTAGGTCTAAGGTGGAGTGAAAAATGTAGATTACATTCAAACATAACCCTCAAGACAATCCATGGCATAGCAGAAGAAATCATTCATCTTAATAATATTAATAATAAAAGAAATACACAGGACTCTTTATATTGTACATTATTCCAATAACATATTCTCTAAGAATAATGTTTAATTTACCTATAATTCATGAATCGCTTTCATTTATTCCAAAGGTAAACAGAAAGTGTCTATCTACTTTTGTCATGGAAAAGGTGTGTAACACTCGGAGGCTATCCAAAAGGCGAGATTGGAATGTAGGTTAAACCACTTCTCGTCTCCAAAACTGGTTTCTGTCGCACTTCACTTTAATATTGTTTCGAATATTATTATTATTATAATAAAGTTAAAACTGAACTTAAATATATACATAAGCATCACGCGATTGGTTTCCAAATTATTTATAGGCTAAATTAACCTTTAAGTAATGATTTTCCTTATCATATTTCCATATGCAACAACAAAATATATTATATATATATATATAGGGTGGTGCAAATTACAGTAGTAATAATAATAGCTACTCGGTTTCTTTCTCACCGAATTGTTCATTTTGACGAGGGTCAAGCTTTTCACTCCGCCTTAGACCTTCAGTTTAACATGGAATCCGAACTATGCTCCAGCACTGGCGGGGTGAAATTACAATATCATCGCCCGGACTCGATCTCTCAACCAGCACCCCCCAGCGTCTTAACCACTAGGATACCTAGGGCGCCCATTATCTACCAATCCAAGCAGACATTCATTTCATGAGCTAAACAATTTAATCACTCCTAATCGCTCCTACGCGAGAAATGGCAGGTAAAAAGTCAAGTTAATACATTAATCAAAGTTGAGGATCGAATAGTATGACCGCAAACATATTTTGCAAATATTTGAAACCATCGTGGTAGAGACTGTAAATGGTAATTAACACACACACACACACACACATATATATATATATATATATATATATATATATATATATATAATAATATATATATATATATATATATATATAACCAAATCCATGTCAGGAATCTTGAGAAAGCTGAGAATTGTATGACCGCAAAAAAAATAATGCACAAAAACATTCTGCTTGTAGAGATCTTCTAGATTTCTTATTTTCTAATGATCTTTGTGTCATCGGATGTTACTGTGCTGTCTCTGGTAATGATCTATGTCAGGATTATGAAGAGTAGCGGCGCTAACACGGGTTCAACGATGTCGATTTTAGAAGCATGTTTAGTTTAAGTGATAACTCGCAACAATGGTTGGAAGTTGGATTTGAAACGGTTTAGCACTAGTGTGTGTGGGATTTACTTTGCCTATAAGATCTGTGACACGTGGAACAGGCTACCTTCAGAAGTTGTGAGCAGTTCCTCTGTGGATCAGTTCAAGAAAAGGCTAGACAGAATCTTGCATACTATTTGAGGGTGTAGGAATTTTTCCCTGGTACCCGTGGCCATTGGTACATCCTCGGTATGGGGCGCAAGGCCTTTTGAGTTAGTTCTTACCCTTGTAACTCTCTCTCTCATGTATACATTTCACACTGTAACCCGTAAATAAAAATAAAATGTGCCAGTTTGATTACATCATTAAGCTTTATTAAGTTTAACTCTTTAAATAATGCACTAGAGTGATCAAGGAAATCGCCATCAGATAAAAACCTTATTGCTCTTTTTGGATGAAAAGATACCGTTTTATGCGTTGTTAGCGGAGTTTCTCATACAAGAGTGCACTACGTATATAAGGAAGAGCAAGATTATGATAAATAGTCAATAAAACCTGTTTATGGACGACATTTCTGAGTTTAAACATTACAGCATCGCTCCGTGAAGCATTTCCAAGTGTCTTGAACGAAGAAGGAAATTTCACAACATGGTTCCAGCAAGACGGCGCTCTGCACATTACAGCACCCAAGTAAGGGAATACCTGTACCAACAATTCCCTGGTCATTGGATAGGACGTCGAGGGCCTGTGGAATGGCCAGCTAGAAGCCCGGATCTCACACCACTAGATTTTTATCTCTGGGCCACTTGAAAGCGCTGGTATACGCAGAGAAAATTAGGTGCTGAACATTTGCGGCAGCGCATTATTGGGGCATGTAACACCATTACTCCTGACATCATTCACCGTGTGCTTGCTGACTGGGTATCACGTCTGAATTTGTGCATTGAAAACAATGGTGGACATATTGAGCACGTTCTGTAAAAAAGCTTTTGTTTTGCCTTTTTTAATATTTTTCCTATGATGCCGAACTTATGGGACACCCTGTATATATATATATATATATATATATTATATATATATATATATATATATATATACATACACACGAGGGTACTTCAATAAGAATCCGCACTTTTATTTTAGTGATAATATAGTATATATAATATATATTCGTAATAACGAGCCAAACTGAGATCTATAGGCTTATTTAGGCTAGCAACAGTATAGGCTTATTTAGGTTACTTGTAGCTGTCACATATCGTACGAGTAGTAAGCATGGTTGCGCCGCTTTCAATTTGTACTCTAGAAGAACAGAGATCCGTGTTTCATTTTTTGTGGGCAGAATGTGTGAAAGGAGCTGAAATTCACACGCGTTTATGTGCTCAGTATGGGAATAATGCGTTACCACGGCGAAGTGTGTACGAGTGGATTCAAATGTTCAAGGAAGGTCGAACATGTATGACAGATGCTCAGCGCTCAGGACGACCGTCAACATCAACCAGTGGTGACAAGCAGGAAGAAGCCAGAGCCATGATTTTCGATGACAGAAGATTAACAATAAAAGAAATTGCATCTTCATTAGACATCAGTCAAGGGTCAGCCTATTAGGTAGTTCATGACATTCTTGGCTTTCACAAGGTTTGTGCAAGATGGGTGCCCAAACAGTTGAGAGAAGAGCACAAGAGTAATCGTATGGACGTCTGCTCTCGTCTTTTGGCGCGGTATCATAATGAAGGTGAAAACTTTTTGGAGCGCATTATCACTGGAGATGAAACCTGGATCCATGACTATGAACCAGAAAGCAAACGACAGAGCATGCAATGGAAGCATCCAACATCTCCTGTTGCAAGGAAGTTCAAAGCGCAGCCGTCAGCAGGTAAAGTTATGCTAACACTGTTTTGGGATATACGAGGCCCTATCCTTGAACATTATCTAGAGCGTGGAACTACAGTAACAAGTGCATCGTATTCTGACATGCTTCGGAATGAGTTAAAGCAAGCAATTCGCACAAAACGGAGAGGAAGATTGTCGGAAGGTGTTATTCTGTTACACGACAATGCGCGCCCTCATACCGCTGCACAGACTAGAAAATGCCTTCAAGAACTTAAATTTGAAGTTCTTGACCATCCAGCCTACAGTCCAGACCTGGCACCTTCGGATTTTTACCCGTTTGGACCACTAAAAGACGCTTTGAGAGGTCAGCGATTCCAAGGCGATGATGACCTGAAGGAGGCGGTGCATGACTGGCTACGCACACAGCCAAAAACATTCTTTTGTGATGGCATTTGGAAGCTTGTAGATCGCTGGACTAAGTGTATTGAGAAACAGGGAGACTATGTTGAGAAGTGATGTGTTTATAATCTATCAGATGTGAAAATAAAATTGTGAAAATAAAAAGTGCGGATACTTATTGAATTACCCTCGTGTGTGTGTGTGTGTGTGTGTGTGTACTAGTGATGTAGCGGTTCTCATTTTTCATAGCTCTGCGGTTGCGGTTGCGGAGCTTACAAACAGAGCTCCGCGCGGTTGCGGTTATGTACCCTATAACATCATAATAAAGGGTGATCCAGAGAAATGGGACCCAAAAGAAACCCCTGTAACTCTTAAAGTATAAGTCCTTTTATAAAATCATACGCATCATTCGAAAGAGGATAGTTACAAGTTTGTACAGGATTGTATAGGTTTTGACAATACAAGACAAGATAAGATACAAAACAAAATAAAAGTGTTAGTTAAAACTAACCCTTCAAGATGACTGCATGGACTGTGGAACAGCTGCGTTTCATAACTGAGCAATATTATGAGCATGGAAGAAGTGTAGTTTCAGCTCAAAGATCTTTCAAGACAAATTTTCAGATGTCAAAATCACCTAAGAAAGTAATCCGTCGGTGTGTCAGAAATTTTTCCCTAACTGGCAGCATTGGAAAAAGAAAACCAACTGGAAGAGTGCGCACAGCAAGGATAGACGAGATCATTAACAGAACTCATGAAATTGTACAGGATAATCCTAACATAAGCATCAGACGTGCTTCTCAGCGGTTAGGAGTTGGATATGGAAAACACACCGTATATTCAAGCAAAATTTAATGCTCTTTCCATATAAAATTCAAACAGTGCAACAACTAAACGATGGACATTTCGCACGAAGACGACAATTCTGTCAATGGATCCAACAGAAGGTAAATGACACCACCAATTTCTAGCAACTTTGATTATGTCAGACGAAGCCCATTTTCACTTGAATGGAACTGTAAACAAACAAAATTGTCGTTTCTGGGCAACAGAAAATCCATTGAATATTACCGAAGTCCCGTTGCATAGTCAGCGTGTAACTGTTTGGTGTGGTCTTACTGCATCTTAGATCATAGGGCCGTACTTTTCGAGGATTCCACCGGAAACACGGTCACTGTAAATGGTGATCGCTACGAAAAAATGTTGACCGATTTCCTTATTCCTAAATTAAGAGATCTTTGTCTAGAAAACCACTGGTTCCAACAAGACGGAGCTACCTGCCATACCACGAGGAACTGCATGGCAGTTTTGCGTCAAACGTTTCCAGGCGAGTTAATCTCAAGATTTGGAGACGTTGAATGGCCCGCAAGGTCTCCGGATTTTTCTCCCTTAGATTATTATCTCTGGGGATATTTAAAGAGTAGGGTCTACAGAAATAACCCAACGACCTTGCAAGAATTGAAGGCCGCCATCACAAATGAGATACAGGCCATACCACCGCACACTCTTGCAAAAGTGATGCAGAACTTACAAGCGAGAACACTGGAATACTTGGCAACTAATGGAGCACATTTGAAAGGAGTCATTTTTAAAAAATAAATATTTCATAATAAACTTGTAACTCTACTCTTTCGAATGATATATAGTTTTTATGAAAGGAATTAAATATTAAGAATATTTGGCTTTTTTTATGGGTCCCATTTATCTGGATCACCCAGTATTACCTAAAAAGAATAAACAACACAATAAAATATCGCGTTTTAGCCACACTCTTCACAGTCTACAGTATAATGACTATAATCTAAACTGTAAAAAGTGTGTTTCCAATCCTTTTCTCTTTGTGATATTTCTCGATCATTTTTTGCGAGTCTCTGCTTGACTCAGTTTCGGTCTCGTCATCACTACTGGAAGCCAATAGAGCACTCATTGAGTCTATTATTGTTATTGATTTACTCGTAGAAGCTGATGCCTGGCCTAAATCAATCAGTGGTTTCTTTGCCGGTGGTTCACTGGCTGTCTCCGAGTCCGATGATGTTTGAGTCTTGTTCATTTCATCACAAAAGTATCCCAATTTTTCCCGAACACCTTTTGTGACATGTGAAGCGGAAAAACTGCTTTGTGCCTTGGGTCCAAAAAGGTAGCCAAAGAATACATGTCATTTGTTTTTTGGCCATCAAATCTCCTTGCTAGCTCTGTGCGCATTATCTCCTTCATTGTTTTGATTCCACGCAGTTCAGAATCACCACTTCGAGGTTGAAGCACAATTTTCAAGGAAACGACGAGGGGGAATAACCTCAGATATGGAAGAGGTGGAATTACTCAATCTTTTTGTGATATCATCGAATGGTTCCAGCACAGCCACCCACTTCAGTGTTCTCTGCATCATGTGATAAGTGCTGTTCCACCGTGTGGCGATATCATGAATGACTAAGTTCAGGTTGATCTAAGCGTTTCTGAATTTTTTTTAACTCATCCTGCGCCATCGTAGAATGGTTGAAATGAGTAGCGATAGATCGAAGTTTAGCTACCTAACAAGTCACTGAGAATAATCTACTTTTGATTACAAGTTGCAGTTTATGAACAGTGCAATCGATATTATGGATGCCAGTGAGAAACAAAGCTTTTCGTGTTTGCTCGTGAGTCGCGCATTACACAATGGATGGATGGATGAATGGGCAATATCCCATTTCTGAAGCATCTGCTCAATTTTTCTCACAAGTATTCTCCACTGTGGCGATCTTCAAGTGGCATTACGCTGAGCACCAAATTGGTTCTCTTGAAGTCTTGATTCACTGCATGGCATATCAAAGAGAGTAAAGACACTCCAGCAGATGTCTAACCATGCATCCGTTGTCAATGATACTTTCGAATCTTTTAGAGGCTCAAGAATTTTGAACTTTCTTTGAAACAGTCATAGATATCGTTGCACACAAGATCAGTGTAGAACTGATGCTGTTTCACTTTATACTGTGGAGCTGTTTCAGCCATGAGTCTCGTGAAACCTAAGTCCTCAACGTGGCTGAATGGCAAGTCATCCATTATCATTTCGGCTATGCGATAGTCCAGTGATTTTGATTTGGAATGATTCGCATCCCAAATTTTGACTTTTTCGAAGCAACTTTCAATCGTCTGATTCTTTTCTTTCATTGCACTTCATTTCCTGTAGGGATGTAAGAGACACTCTTGATTCCTTTTTCTTCTTTGACTGTTCATTAGCTTCATTTTCACTAGCTATCACGTCATTATATTCCTTCTTGTGCATTGAACGCAGATGGTTTTTTTAAGTTAGTGATACTCCTTCCCTTTCGTGAATAGTTCTTATTACATGACACAATTCGCTACATCGTTTGACACTCTCGAAAAGTACTTCCACACTGCACTCGTAGATCGCTCCATGATGGTTGCACCACAGTCTAACACTTTACTAATGGGTTGAAGCACGTAACGTTACAAAGGTAGTGACGGAGAGCTAGCGCAACACAAACACTCCCACTCGTGTCTGAACAGATACTGAAGCTGGTGCTTTAGTTTAGTTTGTAACTTGGTAGTGAAGGTTGGCTAATTTCTAATAAAAAAAAATTGAGTGCTTTTTATCTTTTTTTATCAACAGTAATTACATATAGTGATGTAAAAAAACCGTTTTTTTTATGTCCATGTTGTTTTTTTGTTTTTTTTGTCGTTTTTTTTTTGTTTTTTATTGTTTTTTTTGTTTTTTTTGTTTTTTTAATAATTAATATAGATATTGCCAATTTAATTATAAGGTATACTTTTGCAATGATATATATTATAAAAATAGATAAATAAATAATAAAATAGGCCATATGGTACCAGTATAGAATGTCCTTTTCAGCCTATTTACAGAAAAAAACTGGTCTCTTTCTTGCACTGAAAGTCTTGTATCTTGAGATCCGTTAAACTTGCGAGAACACTGGCTGGGAGCTGACTGCCCATTGTCCAACCTTTCCAGGACTCTTCCATCCATGCCTCGGATTTTGAATCTCCCCTTAACTATCCTTTAGACCCGCGATGACATATTTTCCCCCCGAGACCATCCATATATACACATACACCCATATACATATATACCAATATATACATAAATACTTATATACACATATTTATATCTATTATATACCCCATACACATGCATACATCCAGAATTCCAGATACATACGCACGCATACTCACATATATACATACACAAACTCATACACCTCTATTTCGCCCTTTCATTACCTCCGAGATCATTTAGCACATACAGTAATATCCATACAGCCAAAAAAAACTGATTAAGCACAGACAGAGCAGCAAAGCTAGTATTTATATCCCAAAATGCAAAATTCCAAGAAAGTGAAGTAAAACATGGTGCTACATTGGCTTCGTCAACATCCAAATCTGCAATAACAATAAGTACCAGTACCTGTGATATTGAAACTATATGCTCTAATCAATCTAGTGATATTGATTCTTCAATGGAAATAGAATCAGATAATGAAAGTTAAACAGCATTAGGTTAACACAAAGGTTAAAGAAAGAGATGAATATTTTTATTTTTTTTATTTTTCTATTTGGAATATATATATATACACACTGGTATTCTTGCCAATCACAATTATATATATTGTTTTATACCAGTATTATGTATTTTGATTATGTATATTATACCAGTACCTGTGATATTGAAACTAGCATATATGCTCTACCCAATCTAGTGATGATTCTTCCATGGAAATGAAGGTTAAACAACATTAGGTTAACAAAAAGGTTCAAAAAAAGGTGAATATTTTCCTTTTCTATCTGGAATATATATACTGGTACTCTTGCCAATCACAATTATGTATATTGTTTGAAACGAGGAAGAATGTTTTATGTTCTAGTTAAAAAATATATATACATATAAAAAATGAGGGTTTGTTTTCCTTTCTATTATATACTTTTTGCGTGATTCAGTTTTTCTAAAAGATGACTATATATACTAGGTATAACCGTATAAGCATGGTAGTATAGTAAATTATAGGTAATACTAATATACTTATTAGATTAAAGGAAGAAAAATGGAATAAGTTTAAAACAATAAAAACAAAAAAAACAAAAAAACAGACTATCTTCGTTTTAAACAAAAAAAACGACAAAAAAAACAAAAAAACGACACAATAAAAAACGACTCACATCACTAATTACATATCATCATTGTTTTATTAAATATAATTAAAATAATGCTTTTCTAGCCACCTAGGGTTGATAAATGTAAGTTATTACATAATGCATCTATCCATCCAGTCCACGTAGCAATTCTAGACATGTCGCAATTAGGGCGTAGCAAACTTTTACTTTTTTGCACCCTTGAGTGAAGGCATGAGGCATGACAGGAACAGCATTTGGCGACGTTTATTGCATTTATAGCCATTACACTAACATTTATAGCATTTGTTTGCCCTAGTAAGAAGATATCCTCAAACAACCGCAATAACCGCACTGATAAATGCGGTTGCGGACAACCGCTACATCACTAATATATATATTATATATATGTGTGTGTGTGTGTGTGTGTGTGTGTGTACGGTTGCGCTATGTAGAACCCAATCGCAGAGAGAAATATTAAAGATATTCCAAATTAATTAGACCTATTTAATTAGTGTTAGACTAGTATCCTAAATTTGTTTAGGATATCTAAAGTTAGTCATCCGTGTTAAACAAGCTATAGGTTTACTTAAATTATAATTAACTAGTTCTAGTAACCTAAGGTTCTAGTTTCGGTGAAAAAAAAAGGGATGTCTACATTAACCTCTTAAACAAAATCTCTCCAAGCTTCTACAAAATTTCATACACGCTTGGTAAAATCCAAGAAAGCCAGACCGTCAATAAATTTACAAAATAATTCAGCCATCAAAATTTTGAGCTTCACATCGATGGTCAGGTAGTCCAAATTTGTAGGAATAGCACTTATTTTCATGATTTCCTTGGTAGTAACCCGAGCAATTCGCTTTTAGGTCCCTAATACAATCACTAGGAAGCGTGTTCTTTTTGCATCTAAAATCTTATCTCTTCCAGGGGCGTAACTGGAGTGAAAAAGTTGGGGTGGACAAACGCAATCCTATTGTTAAAGCACTCATTATTTACGGGAGTAATTATAAAAGTTGTCCCTCCCAACTTTTACAATTACTCCCATAGATAATAAGTGCTTCTAACAATAGGATTGTTTGTCCCACCCCCCAACTTTTTTACTCAGTTGTTGCAGGCACAATCTGGCATTTTCGATGACACTTTAATGTATTCAAAATAAATTTTAAATATTCAAAATAAATTTTAAATAAGTAAATAAATAAATTTATAAATTTTAAAATAGGCGCCTTTGCGTTCCTTCACCCATGGTGACGTCATACCACATGTTTGAATGAACTTGGTCATTCCCTAAACCGACGCCTTCCTCTCTGGATGGGATTTTAGTCCTTAGGTTGGAGAACACAGAGGTCATGTTTTGAATATTGAAATATTTTCTGTGATACCTCGTTATAAACGCTTTGCTTTGTATAGAACAAAATCTTCTTTAACCTATGCTATTCTAACTTAACTTTTCCCATTGTCTTCTGATGTATCTTTTAAAATTATTTTGTCTTTTTTTATTACTTCATCAAAGTATCATATGACATACTGTGGGAAAGCATTTGTCAATATTATAAATATATATTTGAAAATGTATCATTATTAGTATTTAGACATACATAATAATTTTTACTGAATTTGCCCAAGGATTTGCTGAAGCTGCTTTCAAGGCTTCAGCTTCTGCACCCTTACATGTAAGAGAACAGTATTTTCGGAGCAAGTGTAGTTTACATCACCCTGCAGCAAAAGGGGACACAAACTACACTAGGTCAAAGTTGGGGAACGTAAACTACACTAGGATCTTTAGGAGACATTTTTTAAACGAATTCATCAAATAAAACGTTAAAACTAACGAAAATATTACGACTTAACCAAACCAATTGCCGATTGTGAATTTTTTGCTTGTCTATTTAACTCATTTACTTTGTAATCTCCGTTTATTTTCTGTTCCTACTTGATAATGTGAATATATCACGAAAGCGCTCGGACTTTGTGTTTCCTTTTCCTTGTGGTTGTTTGCTTATTATAAGGTCACGTGTTATTTTGTGATTTTAGTGCATATATATATATATATATATATATATATATAGTATATATATATATATATATATATATAATATATATATAGGGTGTACATAAAGTCAGGATCTATTTTTGTGAAATAATTATTTTTTTCTATTTTTCTTTTCAGAAGCCCTTAGAATGAATACAGAAGAGCGTGTGGCAATAGTAATTTGGCGAATCGAGGGAAAGAAATACAATGACATCAGAGAGAAGTTTAGAAGATTTCATAAGCCGGGGCCAATAGACAAGACAGACAATACGAAAATTGGTGAACAAATTTAAACGAACGGGATCTGTAAATGATGAAGCAAGATCAGGACGACCGTGTATGTCAGATCTTACCGTGAATGCAGTACGCGGAATTATCACTGAGGAGCCACGTACGTCCGTTCGTGCTGCATCACACAGACTCGGCCTCCCGACGTCATCTGTGCACAAAATTCTGAAAGTTAATTTGCAGAAGAAAAGCTATCATTTGCAGGTTTTACATGATTTACATGAGGAAGATTTCCCTCGACGAAGTGCTGTGTGTGCTGATCTCGTAGAACAAATCTGGAGTGATAATTTAATGGACAACATTCTCTTTAGTGATGAAGACACTTTCCATACGTGTGGAAAAGTAAATCGCCATAACTGTCGAATTTGGGCAGATGAAAGACCGAATGATTTCGTCCAAAATTGGGAAAGAGACTCACCTAAAGTTAATGTCTGGATGGGTTTAACAAAATCTAAGGTTTATGGTCCTTTTTTCTTTGCTGAAGCTACAGTTACGGGGCTTATTTATCTGGACATGTTGCAGCAATTCCTTGAACCTCAGCTGATTGGGGATAGGATTGTTAGTACCGTTGTCTATCAACATGATGGTGCTCCTTGTCACTATGCCAAAATTGTTCAGGATTATCTAAATGGACGTTTTCCAAATCACTGGATCGGACGCGGAAGCAACCAAAGACCTTGGCCAGCGAGATCACCAGATTTAACCCCTTTAGATTTCTTTGCATGGGGCTTTATCAAATCGCACGTCTATCAGACGAAGATTACGAGTCTTGAAAACTTACGTACACGTATACGAACTGCTGCAGATAACATAATCCCGCAAATGCTCCAGAATGTGTTTAGAAATGCTGCGGAACGATTTCAGCTGTGCAGGGATACTGATGGGCGTCACGTCGAATCCTACTCTTAATTATTTAATAAATGTTACCACTTTATCATTTTATGATTGAATTCCATATAATTTCCAAGTGCTTCACAAAAATAGATCCTGACTTTATGTACACCCTGTATATATATATATTAGTGGTGGACCGGATATCCGCGTCATTTTTAACATCCGCATCCGCACTTCTGACTGCGGATGTTATGCGGATATTACCTCTAATAAATTATGCAATTTACAATTAAATTAGCTTATTGTAGCTTATAAGGCCCAGTCATGCACATTTCATGTAAAGTATTAATTATTAATGAACAAACAAATATATATAAACCTCAAAATATAAATACCTGGTAGTTTCACTGAATTTTCTGTGGTTGAAACTCTTGAGAAAGTTATTATCTTTATCATAATGAAAACATTAATATTAATTTTAATTCTTGTGCAATGTCTGTGATAATATTAATATCACGAAATTTTAAAAAATATGTCATATATTCATAATTCTATATTATATTGATAGATTAACTAAATATCCGCATCCGAAGATGTTGAAAAACTGACATCCGGTTCACCACTAATATATATATATATATATTTTTCACACGAGGGTCACTCAATATATTTTGCCCCACCTTTTTTTCTTCTTTCCAAGTTTCCTCGTAAGTTCCAGAAATTTTGTATACAAGTAGTTACATACCTTTTTTACAAGTTTTTATTTTTCCACATAGTATCCATCCTTTTCTACGGCTTTCCTCCACCTCGAAACAAGGGCCTTTATTCCTTGTTGGTAAAAGTCCGCTGGGTTCCACTGGAGCCACCTCTTAACCTCCTCAACAACCTCATCGTCACTCTGAAACTTTCTTCCACGAATAGCATCCTTCATTGGCCCAAACAAATGGAAGTCTGAAGGTGCCAGATCCGGGCTGTATGGAGGGTGGGGTAATACAATCAAGCGTATTTTTGTGATGGCTTCTCTTCTTTGCAAACTGTTGTGTGGTCTTGCGTTATCGTGTAAAAGGACGTCTTCCAGTTTTCTCTCCGGTCGAACTCGCTTTATACGTCTCTGGAGTCTCTGTAGGATAGCAATATATGCCTCTGAATTGCTTGTTTGTCTTTTCTTCATAATATCCACCAGAATCACTCCTTTCATGTCCCAGAAGATGGTGGCCATAACCTTTCCTGCAGAGGGAGCCATTTTGAACTTTTTGCGTGGGGAGTCTGCGTGATGCCATTCCATGGATTGGCGTTTCGTTTCAGGTTCAAAGTGGTGTACCCAAGTTTCATCACCAGTCAGAGTGCGTGAAAAGAAGTCATCCCCTTCTGTCTCGTATCGAACCAACGACTCAGAAGCAATTTCTTTTCTTTGGGCTTTGTGATCTTCAGTCAGTTCGCGAGGAACAAACCGTGAACAAACTTTTGAGTATCCCAGTTGCTGAATTATTGTATTCACACTTCCTTCACTAATTCCTAGCTCCAGTGATAGCTCCTTGTATGTGACGCGCCGATTTGATCGAATGATGCTGTTAGTACGTTGCACAGTGTGAGATGTCACAGCCAATACCGGGCGACCGCTGCGTGGCTCATCATCGAAGCTGGCTCTCCCTCTCTCCGATGATCTCACACGTTTAGACCAGCGTCCAACTTTGCTTCGATCAACAACAGCATCTCCGTAAACGTTTTGTAGACGTTTGTGAATATTTCCAATTGTTTCCTTCTCTGCGGTTAAGAACTTGATAACAGCTCTCTGTTTACGACGCACATCACTGTCAGATGCCTTTTTGAAACTGCGTTAACCATCGGTTTTATACAAGGGCATTTTAAAAGCGGTTTTATACAAGGAGGGAAGGTTCATTCAAACTTGAAAAATCCGGTTATGTGAAACGCAGAAAGTTCAAACTTACGGTCCAAAAGACATTTCAGTCCCATGGCCTATTATTTAGCTAAGAAAAAAGGGTGAAGAAAAATATGTTGAGTGCCCTAGTATATATAAATTGACGATTGGTTAGGTTAAGTCGTAATATTTTCATTAGTTTTAATGTTTTATTTGATTAAGTATACGCGGACAAAGTTGGGGAACGCAAACTACACTAGGATAATGTAGGGGAACGTAAACTACACTTCGATAATGTAGGGGAACGTAAACTACGCTTGGATAATGTAGGGGAACATAAACTACACTAGGATAATGTAGGGGAACGTAAACTACACTTGGCACCGCAGGGGGACGTAAACTACACTTGTTCCGTATTTTCAAAAGAATTCAAATGTATAGGCACACGCTATACAATGAGTTATTTTATGCTTTTGAACATTCTTATGCATAGAGTATATAGAGGGTGGCGCAAAAGACAGGAACCATAGGCACATTTTAATAATTTGTGTTTTAATGTGTTTTCTTCTTTTCAGATTTGTTGTTGAACTTATGGCACAGAAATTGACAATAGATGAACGGGTGGAGATAGTTTTAATGTGTGCGAGGCGTGGTAACACACACCGATCAGTTGCTACTGCTTTTAATGACAAACACCCTGAGAGGCCGCCAGTTGTTCAGGAATCAGTTGGAAAACTGTTCACTCGCTTTAAAGAAACTGGAAGTGTTCATGATCGGCCGCGTAGTGGCCGGCCAAAAAGTTCAACCGATGCAGCAACATCACTAACGGTACTCAATCACCTCGAAAACAGCCCACGTAAATCCTTAAGAAAGTTATCACAGGAAACGGGTGTCTCCAGAAGATCCATTCAACGAATTCTTACAACAAATCGTTTCCACCCCTACAAAGTCCAACTCGTTCAGGAACTGCACGGTGACGACACAGACCGTGTTGTAGAGTTCTGCCAGTGGTTTCTACAACATCGACAGCTTCAACGAAGGATCATGTTCAGCGACGAAGCGATATTTCATCTCAGCGGTCGTATCAATAGGCATAATGCACGCTATTGGGCCAATAAGAACCACCACTGGATGGAGGAAGGACATGCGCAATTCCATCCACGAATTATGGTGTGGGCTGCGCTCTCGAGGGATCGGTTAATTGGTCCGTACTTTTTCGACGGCAATGTAACAGGTGAAACATATCTGCATATGCTGCAAACATTTCTAATGCCCATACTGGACAACATTCCATTGGCAGAACGGGTGGAGATGTGGTTTCAGCAGGATTGTGCACCACCACATTTCGCAACCATCGTCCGGAGCTCTTTAGATGAAACATTCCCAAGCAAGTGGATCGGACGGCGAGGGCCCGTCGAATGGACACCTAGGTCTCCAGACCTCACGCCTCTTGACTTTTTCTTGTGGGGCCATCTCAAATCGGTAGTCTATGCTGATCGACCCAGAACCATACGTTCTCTAAAGGATAAAATCACATCTGAGTGTGCCAAAATCAGTAGCAATGTGTTAAGGAATGTTCAAACATCATGCATTCAACGCGTCAGAAAGTGTCACCAAGTGGAAAGACAGCAATTCGAACATTTATTATAATTTAATAAATGTGCTATGGTTCCTGACTTTTGCGCCACCCTTTGTGGGTGTCTATATATAGTTTGCGCCACCCTTTTGTGGGTGTCTATAATTTTATATAGTTTGTATTTCCATATTTTATGATATATATATGATGCAAACCCACAAGGAAAAATAAAAATGATTCCAAGGTCTTTCGTCTATTCAGAAGTACACTTCGTCAGGGAATGAATGAATCATTCATTCAGTCCCTGACGAGGTGTACTTCTGAATACACAAAAAGCCTTGGAATCATTTTTGTTTTCTTTGTGGATTTCCATCATTCATCCATTTCACGTGCTTCATTGTGAAATTCATCCCATATATATATATATATATATATATAATAATATATATATATATATATATATATATTTTATTTTTTTTTTTCTATTTGAATTCTAAAAATGAATTCACTGCTGAGTCAAATAAAATAACATTTAAATCCTGAATATTTAGAATTGTATGAAATACAGTTTTAAGATAAAACTTAATTATCGCGAACTCTTTTAAATCCACAAATAAAAACACTTTTAACAGATAAGAAAGAATAATTAAAGCTTCGATTTATCTCTCCGATCCTCTCCTTCAAAAATAAGTTTTTGAAATCCCCCCAAAATTCTTTCCGACTCTTTATTAATTCATTTTCAGGTTCATATCCGACGTTTATCCATAAAATAGAAACGTAAACAACTTCCTTTAAAAGTCATAATGACGTTATTATGTAAATAAAATGGTTAATTTTATTATTATTATTATTTGTTTATTTACTTTATCAGTCAAAGAAACGAAAGGAGTTATTGTGATCAGAAAAGAGGGCGTGGTTTCAAAATAAAATAGTTCCTAAATCTACCACTTTGTTTTGACGGCGCTGGTGATGGCCATTTGTTTATATAAAGATAAGGTGGAATTAACGGAACTGTTTGCGCAGCGCTTCTTTTAGATGTTGAAAGCGGCTTTGTCTTAAGAGTAAGAAAAGAAGTTTAGTAAAAATATCTGTTCTGTGTCAATAGATTTCGAAAAGTAAATTAAAGATTCATTGTTATGTATAATATCTTGCGTATATTTTCAATATACTGTGTATATATATATATATATAATATATATATATATATAATTCAGAGCTGGGCACTTCCGCAAACACTTCCGCAAACCGCAAATTCCGCAATTGCGGAAGTATGTTTTTCGTTTGCGGATTTGCGTTTGCGGCAAAGTCATCGCAAATTAGTGAATTTGCGTTTGCTGATTTACGTTTGCGGAAGTGATTTTGAGTTTGCGGATTTGCAATCGCAAATCCGCAAACTCAAAATCGCTTCCGCAAACGCAAATCCGCAAACGAAAAACATACTTCCGCAATTGCGGAATTTGCGGTTTGCGGAAGTGCCCAGCTCTGATTATATATATATATATATATATATATATATATATATATATATATATATATATAATCATGCGGGTTGCTTCTACAGAGCTTCAATTTAATATTTAGGAGAAATCCATGACAAGGAGAAATGTAAATGCCATGAAAAGTCTTCTTTAATGCGCAACGTTTCGAGCAAATACGCTCATCTTCAGGCTGTATGATAACAATGTGAAATTAAAATCAATAATTGAATGAAAAACAAGACAAAGAAAATTTCTATAACCTATTCATAAAGGCAAACTTTAAAAGACTGAAAAAAGAGGGTTAAATTCTAAGTTATACAGATTTACATTTAAAATTAAGAAGCTATTTTTAAATACATATAGTAAATGTGAAATTAATACACTGGAAAAATTAACAATAGTACACTGGAATAATGAAACTAACTAACCTTTCACTGCAATTTCCGAGGCTAGACTGATTTAAGCAAAGGCAAAACGAGAAAACATAAGATAAGATAAGATAAGATAAGATAAGATGGTGAGGGCGATTGGGGAAGGGGGGATTATAAGGAATTGGGGAAGGAGGAGGGATTATAAAAAGTTTAAAGGGACAGCTGATGAGTCAACATTTAGCGTAGGGGTCAAAGTTTTAATGTAAAGCGATTCCAAAATTCTAAGTGAGTTGGGACAAGTATTACAACCAAGAATTTTAAAATTGTCTAAAGTGACATCAGTTTTACATTTTATACTGTGTTCCCGAATACTAGAAACTTCTTTAGTTTTTAAAATTTACCTGTTCGGCCACTTATTCCCATATGCGAATAAAATCTAGCCCTGAGAGAGCGAACAGTGCTGCCAATGTAATTCCCAAGGAGACACCTAGGGCAGGTAAATAAATATACAACACCGCTACGCAACGAGTCAGGGGTTCGATCCTTCGCTGAGAAAAAGCTACCTAAAGACGTTTTATTAATAAATATGATGCGGAAATCAGTATGATAAAAAAATTTCCTTAACAACTTTGTAAATTTAAGCTTAAATTCCTTATTCAAAGGACCCATTTCAGGTACCAAGAAATATTTTATATCCTTCGGCACTGTAATACAAGGAAGTTGAGGGCTATAAACATTATTTAAGAAGGATCTAATTAGTTTATCTACATATTGAACAGGAAAACTATTATTGGTAAAGTATGATCTTAGATTATTAAATTCATCATTAAGTAAGGTAAAACTGAGAGGTCAAATTATATCCTCTGAACAGGAGAGTTTAATACAGACATCTTATAGTTGAAATCAGTAAAACTAAAGAAATTCATGCCCAAACCAGTGAAAGTGGGTTTCCTGTAAACTGATGTAGTAATAGAATCACCGTTTTTCGAAATTAAAAGATCTAAAAAGGGAAGGGAGCCATTTTCTCAGTTTCCATTGTATACGTTATATTGGGATGCAAAGAATTTAGGAAGTTAAAGAATTGTTGCGCTTGTACCGCATTATCATACAGCCTGAAGATGAGCGTATTTGCTCGAAACGTTGCGCATTAAAGAAGACTTTTCATGGCATTTACATTTCTCCTTGTCATTGGATTTCTCCTAAATATATATATATATATATATTATATATATATATATATATTACTTACTTTAGGTGAGTTTGAACGACGGTTCAGGATCGACCTGCGGTCGACCCTCTGCAGCATCCAGGGGCGTACCGAAGGGGGGGACAGAGGCGGTCGCTCCTCCCTTGGGCTTGTACCGGTGTCTATTGATGTACTTATCTCTATAACTATGTACTAAACTTTCTACATACAGTTACAGAGATAAGCAGGTTTTGTTTTAGTTTGTATATTTTATAGTAAGAATACATTTTAAATTATTATGAATTTATTCTACATGCATTAATATAAAATGTTAATACTAAACCTGTCATCCCAGGCCAGTGTTGCCAGGTAGAAAATTGAAAACCCGCCAAATCATGCTTAAAAATCAGCCCAAAAACAGCCAAACCAAGCTTTCATACTATATATATATATATATATATATATATATTATATATATATATATATAATAGCATTAAACCTGCTTGGTATATACAGTTACACACCTTTCTTTTAGTTACTCACGCTAAAAATTTTGCATGTATCGGTCACCGATACATACAAATTTTTAGTTTACAGTATTTACAGTATATTGTTGAATATTCAAACTTTCCGCTATTAGTCAAAAAGACGTTATCTGAATTTAAAAACAGTCAAAAATTCGCCAACCCGCGACTGTAGAATTTTACCCGCCAATTAGTCTTAAACTCTCAGTTGTACCGTCTTGTGCACAATGAAAGCTCAAAAATGTTTCAGTATTCTCTATGTTAAATCCTGTCTGTACACACATAGTAATGTAACTATCCTTTTTGGATCATATGTAGAATTCGGACCCCAGGTAACCCTAATGGAGAATACAGACCCCAACTTTCCCCTAATGTAGAATCCAGACCCCAACTTTCCCTAATGTAGAATCCAAACCCCAACTTTCCCCTAATGTATAGATTATAGAAGCCAGACCCCAAACGAATCGTATAAGGACATCAATAAACAATTTAAAGGTTCGTAGAAAATTTTATTATTATTATCACAAATAAAAACCATTAAAATCACACAATTGTAAAATCTTATATCAAATGTAGAATTCGGACCCCAGCCTTCTTTAGTTAGCTTTATAAGGCTAACTAACGAAAATATCACAACCTAACCTAACCAATCGTTAGTTAGCCTTATAAAGCTAACTAAAGAAGGCTGGGGTCCGAATTCTACATTTGATCCAATCTTATTAAGTGAAAGTTTAATTAAAAGGATATTGTGAAAAAAAAGGTATCACAAATTGGAAAAAACGTATTGTTTATGTGTCTTTCATGCCATAAATTCGTCTAAGTATGAATTAAGTGTCTCCTACATCCATGCATTGATTTAATAAAACTTTTTTGGCGATTCCAATAGCTTTCAATAGTTTGTGTGTGTACTAGAGTATTTATGTCAACAAAACTGACTCGAATAGTTAAAGCGTAGCTTAAACATGGCCTCGGATGTTAAGGCAAATGTAGAAACTCAAATAGTTAAAGAGTAGCTTAAACAAGCCAAATGGAGAATACAGACCCCAACCTTCCGCTAATGTAGAATTCGGACCCCAACCTTGGTAGGGGTCCGAATTCTACATATGATCCTCATTTTTGACTCAATATTTGGATAACCTGAAGATCAGGGCCCCCAGCCTTCGATAGTTAGCCTTATAAGACTAACTAACGAAAATATCACGACCTAACCTAACCAATCGTTAGGTCAACTGTACGCCATTGACGATTGGTTAGGTTAGGTCGTGATATTTTCGTTAGTTAGCCTTATAAAGCTAACTAAAGAAGGCTGGGGGCCCTGATCTTCAGGTGATCCCAGCATTCATTTATCTAATTTAGTTTACACTTGCTGTAAATAAGACTTTAATACATAAATATTGGCTCTACTGAATGTTTATGTACAGTATATACATACTCGTATAGTATATTATACACTTTGTTTTAGTTACTCACACGCCACCCCCTTGACCAAATCCTGGGTACGCCCTTGGCAGCATCCCGCCTCATTTGCGGGATTTGGTGAAGGAGAGAATTGCTGTCTGATCTCCTCCTGCTCTCGTAGACAACCACGCATGGCTGGTCAGGGACTTTGCACAGGAATCTGTCCAGCTGGTTCTTGAAATTATTCAGTCGGTGTGCTGGAGGTTCTTCCACATATATATATATATATATATATATATATATAAAGTATCCATGGATACCTTGAAAACCACTTTTTCAGCATGCAATTCTTAACAGCATGCTCCTCAAGAAACGATTGAGCTACGGCATCAGTAACGATCCTTCCACGAATTCACCTTTACGGAAGTGTTGTGACGACTATTACTTTCTCTAAACTCTAAATAATCGACTTCGAACAAAGTTCCGTCTGTCCCGGGTGCCAACGTTGGGACGCCCCAGGCAAAGTGGGTTATAGCGCTTTCGGAAGGCTACCGAAGGCGCCAGTCCGAAGCCCCCAATAAATCATTGAATCGGTGATATCAACAGGCGGTGTGTACAAAGGGAAGGGACGTAATCAACGCAAGCTGATGATTTACGATTACTGGGAATTCCTCGTCCATGGGAATCATTTACAAACCCTAATCCCAGTCGGGAAGGGGGTTTCATTGGGCTACCCGCTCCTCTCGGAAAGGGGAATTACGCTGAGCCCTTCATTTCATGTCGAGAATGTGTGGTCAGAACATCTAAGGGCATCAGAGACCGTTATTGCTCCATCTCGTGCGGCTGAACGCCACCGATCCCTCTAAGACATTGTGACGGACGCCCTTCAATGGACCCAACGCCCTCTCCCCGAGAAACCCGACCACCGCTTCTGGTGAGAAGGGCGAACCCCAGGAAAAACGCTTTGCTGGTGGGGACGACGGAAAAAAACGCCGAAAGTACCCGGAAGGACCCATCTCGTGAGACGATTCGCCAACTAGTTAGAAGGTTAGATTCGCTCTTATTACCAGAAACAACCAGACAGATCACATCGACACTAATAACATAACTAAACCTGACTTAACCTAATCCAGCCTAACTTAACCTAACCCTATATAACTAGCCAATAAAATGTCATTTGAGAAAATAACTTTATCCCACAAATTAAGACTGATCAAATACAGTACAACCTGATTAAAAAATCGTTACGGAAATACAAGCTCCAGAAAGTTTGATGGTAACCCACCTCCTGCAGAGAGGTATCAAGATTTCGAGTGCATCTGAGGGACAAGAGAGAGAAATTTCCTATGTATACGAGAAACCTTTCTCAATGTTATCGAAAACGTCATTTTTTTAATAATGAAGTACGTGTCAAGAAGGTTATAAACTGATCAGTTCAGAAAAGAAATCTAACTTTATATTCTCGACATTCCTATTTTTATAATAATATTTATTACTAAATTGTATCCAGATGGATGTAACAAAGTGAATTATGAAGTAATGAAATGATATACAGTATATTATTTGGCAGCAAGGTACGATTACAGAATGAATTGCAAAATGTGAAATTTATGAAAGATAATATGTTATTTTGTATATTATAAAATGTTGAGAGAGAGAGAGAGAGAGAGAGAGAGAGAGAGAGAGAGAGAGAGATTTACAAGGACAAGAGGAAGCCTCAAAGAACTTTTGGTCCACTAGGGGGGGGGGGGGGTCCACGTTACTAAACTAGTGCATTTTTAAATTACTTTTGCAGTAGAAAACTGGATAGAAGAGCATAAGGCTCTTTCCCCACCCTCCGCTTCCTCCCTGCCAGAGGAGGGTACGAAAAAAGGTTGAAGAAAATACCTTGACCCCTGGAACAGTAGCCAACGAAATTTTACCGGAAAGAGAATATATAAACTACCTCTACAATTACGTTATGCACACGCAGAAATCTCACACTAGATAGCACCGTTGGATAAACTAACATAACATATTTGTAATGATCGCATATCAACTATTTTGTATCGTCACAAAAACCTCGAACATATGGTTTTGATTTTATATGAAATACTTACAGCTTTATTTACAGAGGTATTGGGCCAACAAAAACCCCATGGCCCATTCCAGACTAGTTCTAAAAGGATTAAGAGAGAGGTAAAGGTTAAACTGTCCATATTTATACCCACGTACGCGCAAAGCCATCACGCCGACAAAGTGATAAAATGCTTCTACATGAAAACGGTTGAAACAGGAATTGAGAATGGAAATCAGCTTTTCCACACCATGCTTTCACTCGTCACGTGTATTGAGCCACCCAAGAGAGAGAGAAGAAAACGTCATGATGGCAGAAACGCAACTCTACCACACCTAATCCACGCCATGCGGTTTTATTTTTTAGCTCGTTAGGAAATTATGTATTTCTACAAAATACTTATCCACTCTTAGATATGTTAGCAAGGCAGGCAATTATGTGTGCGTGTTTTCTGTAATTGGGTGTCTGTCTGCCAACTATTTGAATGTCGTCGAGATTCAATTTGGGTCTCCCGCCGTAAAAGGTGTTTATGCAGCAAGTGATATATTGAGCCGTTCATACTTCGCGGTGTTGTGCCACCACGAGAGTAGAGAAAATCTCTTTCCGGCGAGGACTATTAGTGGGATGTCCCTATATGTTCCCTGTGTACTCGTCCTTTAAGGAGAATGAAGGTTTTTTTTAATGATCACCCGTCGCTGCTACGGCGAATTCAAGAGCCTTCCACTTAGGTCGGGGGGGGGGGGGGGGGTTATGGACAAAAGAGGGCCAAGGGCGGGCGCCCGCAAAAATGTGTCCCTTTATAAGAAAGAGAGAGCCGAAGTCAAGGCCTCCAAGGCTCACGATACCATATATATATATTAAAGATTGTGTAGTGTGTAAAATGCATGTATGTGCAGTGAAGAATAGAGGGAAAAGTGTGTTTGAGACCATGCTGGACTCCTCACAGGGACTGCTCACGGAAAAAGAGCAGCTAAAGAGGACAATGCACGAGAAACGGGAGGGCCAGCACTCCGTCTCCTGACTAACGTCCCCACCCCCCCAGGAGTACTTCCCTGGTCGATTGGTGTCTACAATCTCCTCCATGCAATCTTGTTCAGGAGGCAAGTGATAAAAAAATGAGTTGCGCAATGGCTGATCATGTTATGTGGGGCACAATGCAACCAGAGACGTCTCTCTAAAGAGGAAGGAAGGTTAAGTGTAGGAGTAGAGAGAGAGAGAGAGAGAGAGAGAGAGAGAGAGAGAGAGATTTGCTTTCTTGAATTAACCAATGTAACTGCGTCATAGCTGATGCTTCATTGTTGACCAGTCAGAGATGAGATGTTAATAGCGGACCCTTTGGGGCTTGTTTTTGGAAATAATGAAGTTTTAACTTCGCATTGATAAAGAAAGAAAAAGAAAAATAAGTGATAGTGTTAAGTGAGATATAGACTCTGCACCATGCATATTTAATTTTCTCTCTCTCTCTCTCTCTCTCTCTCTGAGCAAGTTAGACTATTATGTAAGTATGCAGGCTCCATTTATTATTATATTTTAGGGTTAATTAAACAAAGAATCATAGGTACAAAAACGTCAGTTTCAGATCCCAAGTTCCCTTTATGAAATTAGTTGGAGGCCCTTAGGCCTAGTTAACAGAGAGTATTATTATGTAGAGTTATAGAATAAGGAATAAACAACTTTTTATGAATTTAGGTTATTATTATTATTATTATCATTATTATTATTATTATTATTAAACTATATATTTCAAAACAGGCCACGCTAAAATTTCTGAAATCAATACGATTTGAAGAATCATTATGACTAAATAATAATAAAATAATAATATTTTTTTTAGGTATGTCGTATAGGAATTAGCATACACGAGAATTATTAAAACAGCTTTCTTTAGAATCTCTTCCTTTCGGTAAATCCATAAAATCATTAGCAAATATTTTTTTTTCGAAGTATTTTAAGGTAAATAAAAAAAATCCTCCTTCGGAATATAAATTCCGATGCAACAGGACACCGTAGTTGGAAAGGTTGGAAATCCTGAATGAGAGATTGTTGCCTGCTGTTTTTCAATCTTTTTTTTTATACTCCAGGAAGAAAAAATACTTGGGTTTAAAAAACCATATGTTCGTTTAGCTTTTTGACAATTACTCGAAATCGTTAAGAGCAACGATACAATGATCGCGCGAATCATGCTTAATTTTCTAGTAAAGAATTTAAAGAGCGATTAGTGTGATAATCCCATGGTTGCTTTAATCCAGTGGTTCCCAACCGCAATGACGCGGGTGCGTCGTAGGAGTGCCGCCAAATTTCACCAAACACACGATTCAAAACTTACTCAGCATTTGCAAATTTTAAATCAAACAAAGGCATTCACAACTTCTTACGGTCATAAGGAAATTATATAAGCTCAGTTTTCAAGTTACGTGGTGCGAAGGAGGGGTAGGGGACAGAATATCGAACAGTGGCAGACGGAAAACCTCAAGTGGGGCCGTGAAAGAAGACAAAATCACCAAGGATTCCGCGAAGAAAGGCAGATAGTATTTGAGGGGTGCTGCTTCGAACCAAAAAAAATTCGGGAACAACCACAACCACCACAACCACCACCACCACCACCGCTTTAACTCTTTCGCTTGGCCGTTAAACTCGTTAAATACGTCTACGCGCACAATTGTTGTAAGCGAGTACTTTTCGTGTAACAGTCGATCAACTTTAATTAGTTCGACTTCCCATCACCATACATACTCGTACATACGTGTTTGTATAGCTACATCTCATTCTTGTTAAAAGAGTTTAAACGAATTTACCAAAAAAGGAACAGCAATCAAAGTTACAGTATAACTCACTCTAACTTTTTCTTTTTCTATTTTTTAATAAAAACTTGATTCGTAGTTCACAGAATTATTAAAGGAATTCTTTTTCCCGAAGCGATTGAACTTCTACTCTATATATATATATATATATATATAATATATATATATATATATATATGTGTGTGTGTGTGTGTGTGTGTGTGTGCAAAGAAGTCACAAAGTAACACGTAATCTTTTTAATAAGCAAAGAACCATAGGGAAACGGTAAAGAAAACACGAAGTCCGAGCGCTTGTGAATATCACGAAAGCGCTCGGACTTCGTGTTTCTTTTTCCTTTTCCTTGTGGTTCTTTGCATATATATATATTATATATATATTATATATATATATATATATACATACACACACACACACTGTATATACGCGCGTGTATATACATCTTTTTCCTTATTTTATCCGGTGAATGAAAACTCCACGAAAACTGCAGGTTTTTCACGAACACTCGAAAGGATTAACTATTATTAGATTACTACTGATTGCACACGCGTGAATAGCAAAACCCAATCTAGAAAGCAGCTTAACTAACAAAAACTATTATTAAAAGGATTCTCAAATTTGCAACTCTTCAAATATGAAAATATATATATATATATACCGCCAGGATACTCACTCTGAAACATTTCACGAGTTTTATATATGCAGAGCTGGGCAGTATTTAAATACATTTGTATTTAAATACGTATTTAAATACATTTGTGTATTTAGAACTGTATTTATAAATACATTGTTTTTCATGTATTTAAATATAGTATTTAAATACTTTAATGAGTATTTAAATACAATGTATTTAAATACTCAAAATATAAAAATGTAAATACTTTTACTGGTTTAATACACGTTCTGTACTAGCACAGTACGATGCGTCGACAGTGTAGTACAGCATGGTTCATGTTTCAACGTGTCAGTTCAATCAGTTGTGTGCCACTCTTAGTCGAAAGCGGTTGATTTCTTTATCGTGTGCGTGTCATGGCTTCAACAAGCAAATTTGTATGTATTTACAAATGTATTTAAATACAATTGATGTATTTTGTATTTAGTATCTAAATACATTCGTAAAATGTATTTAGTATTTAGTATTTAAATACATTTCTCCCATGTATTTAGTATTTAGTATTTAAATACAGGATTGTATACAAAGTTTTGTCCGATAAATAAAATTTATTCAATAAAACCAAACATAATTAATCTTCAGTGGTAGAAAGATGTTCAAAGTAATCGACTTTATTTGCAATACATTTTTGCCATCTTCCTGGCAATTTCCTGGTGCCATGTGCAAAGAATGTCCGTGGTTTAGCGGTAATCCAGGCATCTAGAACAGCGTGAATTTCTTCCGCAGATGAGAACTTCCTACCACGAATTGAAGATTTAAGTGGGGAGAAAAGGTAAAAATCAGACGGTGCGAGGTCTGGTCAATATGGGGGATGTGGCAATACTGTAAAACCGAGATCGCGCAGTTTCTGAACAGTTTTAGCAGCTGTATGAGGCTTCGCGTTATCATGGCGGTAGTGAAGATGGTGGTATCCCCCATTAACTAGTCGCCGACGTTTTTGCTGAATTGCTACCTTCAAGCGATCTAAATGCTGACAGTAAATATCAGCATTTATTGTTTGTCCACGTGGCAATACCTCCAAAAGGAGAACACCCTTGCAGTCCCAGTATACCGAGAGCAGATGTTTACGAATGGTCAACGTCCGTTGAACTTCCACATTTGGGATATCACCATCTCCTCTCCAACTCATATGGTGATAGCTGCCATCATTGTCCCAATAGATCCAAACTTCGTCCATTGTAATTAATTGTCCAAAAAATAATTTGCAGCATATTTCTCCAACAACTCTAAACATATTCGTTCACGGTTTGCCTTTTGTTCAACAGTTAAATAATGTGGAATCCATCGATTAGATAAATAACGTTTCCCAATCTGAATAAGATGCTGCTGAATTGTTCTGTGACAAACTCCCAGTTCTAATGCAATACTCCTAGTCGTAGCATACTTCTCTGTATCCAGAAAGTTTTGTATACCTGTGTTCAAATCCAGTGATGGTCGACCACAACGTGGTTTATCATCGACATTGAAATTGTTTTCCTTGAATTGAGCCACCCACCGACGACATGTACGTTCATTTGTTGTTTCAGCACCAAGTGTCGAATTTATCTCTGCTGCTATGATTGCAGGTGACATTCCACGTTTCCAGAAGAAATAAATCAGCTTACGTACGTCTCTTCGTTCAAATTTAATGCTTAAAAATAAGCAATAAATGATAATTGCAGCGAGAAATGAATGAAGAGAAAATGATGATGGCTGACGGTTGGGTAGGCTAGGCGCTATGTAGCGCCTAGCCTACGCATAGCCTACGCATAGTGTTCGAAGCACGAGAATTATATATTAAATAAATCAACTGAATTTCAGTAGCCATAGACCTCATAATTACAAGAATATCAGCGTTTATTCATCGGACAAAACTTTGTATACAATCCTGTACATTCAATGTATTTATTGCCCAGCTCTGTATATATGTTTGTTCATATTCGTAGAATATTGCATTTCACGCTGAAATCATGACAATTCAGAGCGGTTTACTCCACTCAACGTCAATCCCATTCTCATCCACGACTTTCCCACTTTGGTCCAAGTTAGGTTAACTTAGATTAGGTTAATGTTATGTTAGATTTGGTTAAATTAGGTTAACAAATATTAACCATTCCCATTTGGTGCCTTTGCCGAGAATGCGAATAGGAATGACATTGAGTGAGGGGTAATCTTCAGTGTGTCTGGGAAGGTCAAAATGTATGACTTTGTATGACCTTTGTTGGTAAATTTGTACAACTTAAATTACGTAGGACTTCTTTTTTTTTTTTAGTCTTTTAGTTTTTGTAAAGAAGTTTCTTTGTAATGTTTCAGCCCTAATTCTGGATGGGGATTAGCCATGTATACAATGATGCCTCAGGAAATCACGAATCGTTGGCTGCGAGTTCCATATTTTGTATGATCTGTAGCCAAAATGCTTGACTTTGTATGACTTTTTGTATGACTCCAAAATGTATGACTTTGCATGGCTTTCTATCACTGTATTTTCGCTTTTTTTATTTACATAAATCCGAATTTATTGCAGAAATATAAAGCAATGCCCGAAATATTAATAAAAAAAATGCGAGAATAGACAAAAAAATTTCTCTCCTTGTTGAGTCATCCGCTAGCGTGGATGAATGGATGTCACAATTAGTGATGTAAAATTCTTGGGAATAATCTTTTGGAGAATATTCTCGAAAAAAATTCTTGAGAATATTCCCATGTAAGTGAAATTTCAAGAATTTTCTCCCAAAACAAATAATAAAAGTCAAATTTGATTTGTAAATTAATAAAGTGGTCAGAAGCCAAGCAGTAACGATTACATGATATATACCAGGGCTGTGGAGTCGGTGATAAAATTTGCCGACTCCGACTCCGACTCCAAAAATTTTAACATTCCGACTCCGACTCCAGAAATCTGACTTGTATAATTACGACTCCGACTCCGATGGAATGTTAAGGCCAAATTGATTACGATTAGCTTTATTAGGCCAATGGAGATTCATAAACAAGGCATTTCGTCACCACCACATGACTCATCAGGTTACTTAGTGGCTGTAACTATGCCTTAATGGCTTTTTTTCTCTTTATTAAAAAATTACAATAAATCCCAAAATACAAACTGATTGAAGCTTAAACAAAATAAGATTATTATTGGTTTAGCAAATTAATAAGATGTTTTTGTATTATTATAAACATCCGTAACAAAATGTACTAACCTAAACTGAATTTTTAAATTTCCTTATTATTAATTATGTTAATTAATTAATTATAATCCTTATTAATTATAAGCAACTATATTTATATATTATTTATATTTATATATTTATATATTATATATTATTTATATATTATATTATACATTAAAACATTAGGTTAAATCTATTTTATTCATAAAATTGAGCTAGGCCTAGGCCTAGGCTGCTAGCCTCACTTATAGTTGAAGGATTTGCACCGACTCCGACTCCGACTCCATCTATGCACTTCCAACTCCGACTCCGACTCCACCCAAAATTGACCGACTCCACAACTCCGACTCCACAGCCCTGGACTGTATATACTGACTGTTAGAATACACTACTGAACCATAATAAAATTAGCTTTCAAGTTTTTATCTCCTAATGCAAAATACTGTACACTGGTAGTTGCAAAGTGGTATTTAGCAAATACTAATATGATTCACATTAGTTATATTCATATGTTAATATACAATTACAGTATGGGCAGTCTTACGAATAAAATAATACACGCACTGGTAGCAACTGGTTTAGGTAGTTTTTGTAAGCTAACAAAAATACAGATAAAAAAACATATCCGGTAGTTCTTGATCAATAAACATTGCAAAAACATTTTCAAATACCTACAATTATTTGTTATAATGTTATAATGTTTCAGACCAACAAAGGCCCTAGGATCCACTCATGGCTGGTCTACCTAACCGTGTTTGTGATTGTGTATTGCGCATGTCCTCCGTGGTGGCGGAGGGGACCTACAATTTTTACGCCAGTTCCAAACCACAAAAACCTTAATTTTACTACGTTAAACTATACCCAATCTATCAACATATGCATCTAATGGGTTTCTAAACATATTTATAGACGTGCTACTAATTGCTTCTACCGGCGAACTATTCCAGCTATTTACTATTCCGTGCGTAAAAAAATTTTTGCCAACTGCTGTCCCGAACCTTCTACTAGTCAGCCTACACCCGTTATTTCTAGTTTTACTATATTGTGCTATTTCGCAAAAGCCCTCTCTATTTACGTTATCAAACCCATTCATAATTTTAAAAACTTGGATTAGATCACCCCTTAGCCTCCTAGTCTCGAGTGTAGTCAATTTTAACTCCTTAAGCCTATCCTCGTACGACTTTGACCTACTAAGCGACGGAATCATCTTAGTTGCTCGTCTTTGAACTCGTTCGATTTTGTCTATATCCTTGCGCACATACAGATTCCAAAATTGGATCGCGTACTCCAAATGGGGTCTAACTAATGATTTATAAAGACAAACAATAATATCGCGCGATTTGTACTCAAAATTCCTAGCTTAATACCTAACACTTTGTTCGCCTTATTGACCGCTGCTATACTTTGTTTCGTTACTTTCAAATCACCAGTGACTATAACTTCTAAATCTTTTTCCTGATCTACGCTTGTCAACTCCTTCCCTGACATACTATACGCAAAATTACCGTTACACAAACCTATATGTAAAATTTTGCACTTATCGACGTTAAATCTCATTTGCCATGTGACTGACCAATCTACGATTTTATTCAGATCTTCCTGGATTTTACCTCTATCTTCGTCATTAATCGCCCTACCACCGAACTTCGTGTCATCAGCAAACTTTGAAACTGTACTGACTAGGCCGACATCTAAATCGTTAATATATATAAGAAAAACCAAGGGGCCCAATACAGAACCCTGAGGAACGCCGCTCGCTACATTAGCCCAAGACGACTCCGCTCCATCAACGACCACCCTCTGTTTCATACCTCGCAACCACTCTTCTATCGAATTTATTACTACACCCCTGATTCCATGAGCTTTAGTTTTTTCAATGAGTCTTTTGTGCGGTACGGTGTCAAACGCTTTTTGAAAATCTAAATACACTACATCTAACGTCTGATGACTATCGTAAATTTCAACCACGCTTTGGAAAAATTCTAAAAGATTAGTTAAGCAAGATTTGTTGCACCTAAAACCATGCTGCGTATCTCTGATAAGGTTATGCAATTTTAAGTGTCCGACTATACGATCCCTAATTATCGATTCCAGTAGCTTACCTACAACAGACGTTAAACTGATTGGCCTATAATTTCCCGCCGCACCTTTATTGCCTTTCTTAAAAATAGACGTTAGATTTGCTAACTTGAAATTATCTGGTACACACCCCTCAGAAAGAGACGCATTAAAAATCTTGGTTAACGGCACAACAATGCCGTCCTTTAATTCTTTTAGTTGTATGGTATATATGGAATCCGGCCCCGATGATTTAAGCATTTTCATTTTCTAAATATAGTGCAGTACTTCCCTTTCACTCACCACAATATTATCTAAACTATTAAACTATTACCATTATTGAAAGGTATTATGTCTATGACCGTGGGGATATTCGTTACATCTTCTATTGTAAAACCTGACGTAAAAAATTCGTTTAGCAGAGTAGCCATTTGCTTGTTTTCGGAAACCAGCTCATTGTCACAATTTCTCAACGGTCCCAACACCCTCTTTACCATATTCCTCTTGTTAACGTATTAAAAAAATCGCTTGGGGTTTTCTTTGCCGTCACGAGCTATGGAAATTTCAAAACCGCGCTTGGACTTTTTGATCACGCTTTTTGCTTCACGCCTTAAAGATATATAGTTGTTTCGTAACCACAAATTGCCTTTATCGCACTTATGTAGCCTATAAGCCCTATCTCTATTCTTTATAATATCTCGTACTCTAGAAGTAACACACAAGGGCTTGTTATTTACTTTCGCACGCCTAATCTTATACGGTACACATTCCTCATTTATAGTCCTAAACACTGTTTCAAACGATTCCCACATTATTCTTGCGTTGGAGGTCCCCATTACGTTTTCCTAATTGACGTGTGACAATTCATTTCTAAATTTACAAAAGTCTGCGCTGGAAGTTAGGAATTTTAATCGAGTTAGCTGGTTTCGAGTGACTTACCGAGAGGACAAACTCTATCATATTGTGATTGCTATTGCTTAACGGTTCTATTACTTGAAGATTAATGATAAGCCTATCATCCGTAGTTATTACTAAATCTAAAATACTGTCCAACCTCGTAGGTTCCCCAACCTTTTGAATAAGAAAGCTATCCTCAAGAAAATTAACTAAACGGTTACCTTCCGCGTCTCCCTGCATTGTATCGTAATTCACGTTAGCGCAATTAAACTTATTAAAGTCACCCATAATTAAGGCCTGTTCACTACCTATTATTCTCTTTAGTTCACGATATAACGCTTCGTCTGTATCAGCTGTTTGATTAGGGGGCCTACATATATGTATTGTATATTATGTATTATATATATATATTTTTTTAATTTTTAAAAAAAAAAATTTCCGGTATGCAAACTTCCATAAGGTTGTATTTCAGTATATGATATCCTTAACGAAAGAAATTCTTTTTTGAGGTTCTCATCTGATCCCCTTAAAATAAACAAAACAATGGCTACCAGGTAAATAGTATTTTATATGGAATGTTAGTGGTATATATATGTGCTGTTTTGCGACACATTTTCATTATTATTTCGTAAAATTTTTAATTTTCTCACAAGAATAATTTATCAGAGAATATTTAGAGAATGTTCTCATTCTCCGAGAATATTCTAGTAAGAATATTTTCATCTCACATTATTATTAGTCGCGATAATAAATAAAATCGGAAGGAAAAACAGAAACTAGCGGCGGCACCACTCAGGGCCAAACTAATGTGGCTCACTGCACTAACTCCTCGATTATTATCAACTAGCACGAGTGGGAATCGAACCCCGACCTTAGTTTCCTTACTTCGCTCAGAGGGAATAATAATTTAATCAGTCAAAAGAGCCAGAAACGGACAAAACGTCTAAGCCAGACGATGACGACCCGCTGTACTTAAAGGGAAAAGGTGATTGCTACTGAAGTACGGACGCTGGTTGGATAGTCATGTCTCCCAAAAATGACAGCTTCAGAAACGAAGTTCGAATGCGACGCGAGGTAAGATCAAAAACCTGTCGTATTATATTGCAATATATTTAGTGTGACGTCTTAATTATCCGCTAATGCGATGTTGTAGGTTAACGTATAAGAAAGCAAATTTAATTGACATTTCCTCCAAAAGATGGCGCCTCCCGTTCAAATATATTTTGGGTTGGCGTCAATCGACTATAGATTTAAAGTTGCCAACCTATAAAACCTCAATAAATATCACAGTAGGCGTAGAAGCACCTTAATCATCAAAAACCGAAGTCCGAATTAAGAAATACTCGATTATAGGTTAACATCCGACTCACCACTTGGTAGCTCAAACGAGTTTCTCATAAGTGTTATTTTTTTTGGAAGAATGTGAGTACTTTTAACGCGAATAACGTAATCGGTTTCGGATCTCACATTTTTCCTCGAATATTATATCAATAAATCCCAATTATTTTAATCGTGAAAAAAAAAGAGAAGAGACGGCGAATTCA
Source organism: Bathynomus jamesi (assembly GCA_023014485.1). Taxonomy (NCBI): domain Eukaryota; kingdom Metazoa; phylum Arthropoda; class Malacostraca; order Isopoda; family Cirolanidae; genus Bathynomus; species Bathynomus jamesi. The sequence continues at coordinate 137,993 of JAJOZX010006327.1, read as the reverse complement.
CGAATATAAATTTGGTTTTCATTCGTGAAATGTTTAAGAGTGATAGCTTAGTGCATAGTGGCCAACGTCCGTAGCTCAAAGGGTAAAACTGTCTCCCTAAGAGCGAAGTGAAAGCAGTCGGGGGTTCGAACTCCAATGATGCTGGTAATAAACTAATATAGGAGTTCGGTAAATGGGCCGTATTAGTTAGCCTGAGCGTTGTGCCACTTCCTAGCCCTATTCACTGATTATTAGTGCATAGTGATAAAAAGCTGGGTTGTTAGGACTCAGGAGTAAAACGACAGGTTCGACTCTCGGCTCGAACTTCAGATTTCAAAGATTGAGGTGAATCTGTTTCTTCCTTGCTGGGAATGGAGTTTGGATTCCACGTAAGGCCGTAGGTCCCCTCCATGATATTAACTTATAGATGCTTTGAAGTAGGTAAAACATCAAATAACATCACAAATAAAAAAAACACACACACACACAATATATATATATATATATATCCCCGCAAGGGGGTTCTAAGCTCGTGCTCTTGAGTGCTCTTTGTGCTCGTTTGTACGTGCTTGTTCCTGGAGGTTTCACGTGCGTCCTCCCGGCCCTAGCACCCAAGGAAGATGGGGCTCGACCCTGCAGTCTTTGTCATCCTTGGTCTTTTTCCACTTCGACTGTCCCCTCCACCCTTTCTTTTTCCTCTGCCTTTCCTCTCACTTTTTCTTTGTTTTTCCGCCGAGATATGCCCTTTTAAATAGAGGCGAATCGGTTCTTCCCGAACTTAAAAAAAAAAAATATATATATATATATATATATTTCAACTACAAACAACACACAGTATAATTAACGTAAAGAACGACGCTTGTATAGAAGAACGTTCCGCGCAAGATGAGGAGGGAGAACGAACAATCGGCAATCGGAAGATCCCGGGTTCGATTCCCGGGTGGTTACCTCATTTTTTCATTTGTTCGTTCTCCCTCCTCATCTTTCGCGAAACGTTCTTCTATACAAGCGTCGTTCTTTACGTTGATATATTATATATATATATATATATATGCGCTAACAATTCACAAAGAGCACGTGACCTTTTTAATAAGCAAGAACAGTCTCACTTTTAGCATCATAATATGTTTTGATTACGTATATTATTATTATTATTATTATTATTTTAATATATACATAATCAAATTCATCAAATTCATTACCATGAAATAGTGTTCTATTTCAGAAATCAAATCAATATTCATTTATTATTTATTTATTTATATAAAGGCCTGTTGTATTCTCTCTCTCTCTCTCTCTCTCTCTCTCTCTCTCTCTCTCTCTCTCTCTCTCTCTCTCTCTCTCTCTCTCTCTCTCTCTCTCTCTCTCTCTCTCTCTCTCTCTCTCCTGTAAAATAGTTGATATCTGGAACCAACTTCCCTCAGAGGATGTTTCCAGTCAAAGTGTAAATCTGTTTAAAAATAGGCTAGACAAAGTACAGAACACACTCATAGTTTAAGATTAAAACCTCAGAAAACTCTGCAGGAGTTCGCTTGCTCGGTGTCTCTGTGAGCAAGCTAAATATAGAGCTATTTATATATTCTCCACTTTCCTGTAAAATTTCCTTGGCTACTTTTCCAGGGTCAAGGTATTTTCTTCAACCTTTTTCCGTACCTGCCTCTGGCAGGGAGGGAGCGGAGGGTGGGGAGAGAGCCTTCTACTTTTCTATCCAGTTTTCTACTACTGCTAGCATAGTTTGAAAGACAAAATTTTCCCTGGCACCCGTTGCCATTGGTACCTCCTCGGTATGGGCCGCAAGGCCTTTTGAGGTACTTCTTCTCCTTGTAACTCCTTGTAACTCTCTCTCTCTCTCTCTCTCTCTCTCTCTCTCTCTCTCAATTTTTTATTTTTGTAATTCAAGTTTCAGACTGGCGAATTAATTGAAGTCAATGCAAAAATGCGACAATTTCCTTAATTAGTGTTTTCTATTTGCTTTGTTTTAGCACAGCTACAATTAGCGAAATGGTATATATATATATATAGTCGCACTCCATGCCAAATGTCGCGTTTCCTAAACTCCAAAAAATAATCCGAAATTCGTGAGGGAAGCAAACCGACTAAAATGCCTAAAGGGATTAGGACCCCCTCCTCCAAACCTCCCTTACAAAAGAGCCTTCCACCCCCCTTACCCGCTTTCAAAAACCGAAAGACCAAAACACGAACCGGAATTAGGAAAATTAAGTTAAATTCTGTTTTATAATGCTGACGGACAGGCTCATTTGACGGATGGACTTCCTCCTCTACGCGTTTGCGGGAAACTTTTATTTATATATATATATATATATATATATATATATATATATATATATATATATATATATATGTGTGTGTGTGTGTGTGTGTGTGTGTTTTTCGTAGCTAGAATGATTTAACTGACTCATTGGTCATATCTCTCTCTGAGCGCGTTTAAGGCTCCTGGGCCAGACCAGTTTCTCCCCAGAGTCTTGCGAGAAGTGCGCGACCAGGTGGCTCCCCACCTGGCTACAGTCTTCAACAAATCGTTGGAGATGGGCCAGGTGCCTGGTGACTGGAGGGAAGCCAACGTGACCCCTATCTTTAAGAAAGGGGATCACGAAAGTCCAGGGAACTATCGTCCCATTAGTCTCACTTCAGTTGTAGGTAAATTATTAGAAGGGATAATAGCTGATAGGATCGTTGACCATTTGGATTCCTACAAGCTGCTTGGGACTCCCAACATGGGTTTAGACGGCATAGGTCGTGTCTCACCAACTTGCTCGAGTTTTTTCACGTCATGTTGAGTGAGTACGATAAGAGTAGGGCGATTGATATACTTTATCTCGACTTTCAGAAAGCCTTTGATAAGGTACCTCACCGCCGGCTAATGGCGAAAGTGCGCGCGCTGGGTATCGGTGGGGAAATAGGTAGGTGGATTGAAAACTGGCTGAGGAATAGGCGGCAGAGGGTGGTAATTAAAGGGGCTAGTTCGGGTTGGGCCTCGGTCACTAGTGGGGTTCCTCAGGGTTCCGTTTTGGGGCCGCTGTTGTTTATCATTTACATAAATGATATCGACGGTGGCATCGTCAGTCGGATCGCCAAATTCGCTGATGACACCAAGCTTGGGGCCAATGTTGGGACGCCCGAAGCGATCGAGGAACTGCGTGCGGACCTAGGTAGGATAGGAGAATGGTCCGAAAAAATGGCAAATGCCGTTTAACTTGGGTAAATGCAAAGTGATGCACATTGGCTACGCCAATCCCAAGTCGGACTACTCGATGTTGGGTAGTAATATCGAGGTGACTGATTTAGAAAAGGACTTGGGTGTGCTAATTAGCGATCTTAAGTTTACGAAACAGTGTGTAGAGGTGGAAAAGAAAGCCCAGAAACTATTGGGTTATATCAGGAGGCAATTTCAGTTTCGGAACAAGGAGATTGTGCTCTCACTGTACAATTCCCTTGTTCGGCCGCACCTGGAGTATGCTGTGCAGTTCTGGTCGCCCACCCTCAGGAAAGATATTGAGAGGCTGGAGCGAGTGCAGGCGAGGGCCACAAAGTTAATCCCTTCCGTTAGGCTATTGGCTACAATCGACGGTTACGCGCCCTGAACTTGTTTTCGCTTGAAACTCGGAGGCTGCGCGGTCAACTGATCGAGGTTTTCAAGCTCTTACGCGGGTTCAACGATGTCGATTTTAGAAGTATGTTTAGTTTAAATAACCCAACTCGCAACAATGGTTGGAAGTTGGATTTGAAACGGTTTAGGACTAGTGTGTGTGGGAATTACTTTACGTATAAGATCTGTGACACATGGAACAGGTTACCTTCGGAGTTGTGAACAGTTCCTCTGTGGATCAGTTCAAGAAAAGGGTAGACGAAATCTTGCACACTATTTGAGTGTGTAAAGACATTTAGGACCTCAGTCTGCGGAAATTTCTTTTCCTATAAAATAGTTAATATCTGGAACCAACTTCCCTCAGAGGTTGTTTCCAGTCAAAGTGTAAATGTGTTTAAAAATAGGCTAGACAAAGTACTGAATACTCTCATAGTTTAAGACTAAAACATAAGAAAATCTGCAGGAGATCGCTTGCACGGTGTCTCTGTGAGCAAGCTAAATATAGAGCTATTTATATATTCTCCACTTTCCTGTAAAATTTCCTTGGCTACTTTTCCAGGGTCAAGGTATTTTCTTCAACCTTTTTCCGTACCTGCCTCTGGCAGGAGGGAGCGGAGGGTGGGGAGAGAGCCTTCTACTTCTCTATCCAGTTTTCTACTACTGCTAGGATAGTGAAAAAAATAAACTTTTACAAAATTTTCCTGGCACCCGTTGCCATTGGTACCTCCTCGGTATGGGCCGCAAGGCCTTTTGAGGTGCTTCTTTTCCTTGTAACTCCTTGTAACTCTCTCTCTCTCTCTCTCTTTACGTATAAGATTTGTGACACGTGGAACAGGTTACCTTCAGAAGTTGTGAACAGTTCCTCTGTGGATCATTTCAAGAAAAGGTTAGACCAAATCTTGCACACTATTTGAGTATGTAGAAAATTTTCCCTGGCACTGTTGCCATTGATACCGCCTCGGTATGGGCCGCAAGGCCTTTTGAGGTATTTCTTTTCCTTGTTACTCCTTGTAACTCTCTCTCTCTCTCTCTCTCTGCCGGCTAATGGCGAAAGTGCGCGCGCTGGGTATCGGTGGGGAAATAGTTAGGTGGATTGAAAACTGGCTGAAGAATAGGCGGCAGAGGGTTGTAATTAAAGGGGTTAGTTCGGGTTGGGCCTCGGTCACTAGTGGGGTTCCTCAGGGTTCCGTTTTGGGGCCACTGTTGTTTATCATTTACATAAATGATATCGACGGTGGCATCGTCAGTAGGATCGCCAAATTCGCTGATGACACCAAGCTTGGGCCAATGTTGGGACGCCCGAAGCGATCGAGGAACTGCGTGCGGACCTAGATAGGATAGGAGAGTGGTCCGAAAAATGGCAAATGCCGTTTAACTTGGGTAAATGCAAAGTAATGCACATTGGCTACGCCAATCCCAAGTCGGACTACTCGATGTTGGGGAACAATATCGAGGCGACTGATTTGGAAAAGGACTTGGGTGTGCTAATCAGCAGCGACCTTAAGTTTACCAAACAGTGCGTAGAGGTGGAAAAGAAAGCCCAGAAGCTGTTGGGTTATATCGGGAGGCAATTTCAGTTTCGGAACAAGGAGATTGTCCTCTCTCTGTACAATTCCCTGGTTCGGCCGCACCTGGAGTATGCAGTGCAGTTCTGGTCGCTCACCCTCAGGAAAGATATTGAGAGGCTGGAGCGAGTGCAGGCGAGGGCCACAAAATTCATCCCTTCCGTTAGGCATATGGGCTACAATCGACGGTTACGCGCCCTGAACTTGTTTTCGCTGGAAACTCGGAGGCTGCGCGGTCAACTCATCGAGGTTTTCAAGCTCTTGCGCGGGTTTAACGATGTCGATTTTAGAAGCATGTTTAGTTTAAATCAGTGGTGCACAAACTTTTTGGATGTGAGGGCCAAACCAACCATCTGTTTTATATGTAGGGGCCAGATATATAGATATTCTATTTTTTATAATAATCAGGGGTAATATTTCAGATTTTTCTTTGGGTAGCTAACTTTTTCATTGAATTGAAAAGACCCGTGGGGCCACTGAAAAGACCCGTGGGGGCCACATTTGGCCCGCGGGCCAGGGTTTGTGCATCACTGGTTTAAATGATAACCCAACTCGCAACAATGGTTGGAAGTTGGATTTGAAACGGTTTAGGACTAGTGTATGTGGAAATTACTTTATGTATAAGATCTGCGACACGTGGAACATGTTACCTTCAGAAGTTGTGAACAGTTCCTCTGTGGATCATTTCAAGAAAAGGTTAGACCAAATCTTGCACACTATTTGAGGGTGTAGAAAATTTTCCCTGGCACTGTTGCCATTGGTACCTCCTCGGTATGGGCCGCAAGGCCTTTTGAGGTACTTCTTTTCCTTGTAACTCCTTGTAACTCTCTCTCTCTCGTGCCAGGGACACGTTGAGTCCGATTGACTGCCAGTTCTGGTCGGAACGGGAGCTGCTTGGCGTCGATCTGAACGTGGGAGGGACGAACTATAGGTTAATCTTGATGTAGAGACTTCCGCATCTCCTCCTCCAGGAGGATACAGCACTGTACACCGAACTCTGTAGCCTGCTTGGGGATAGAGTGTGTTTATTTTTAGGAGACTTCAACTGTCGTGGCATAAAGTGGGAAGACAGGATAGCTGATGCTGACTGGAGGAGGCTAGTTGACTTTGCTGATGAGAACTTCCTCACTCAGTGGGTCAATGAGCCTACACGAGGCGAAAGCGTTCTAGACTTAGTATTCACGACCGAAGACAACCTCGTCACTGGCCTCACCGTTGACGAATCGTTGGGGGGAGTGATCACGGTCTGATTAGGTTCCGTGTGTGCGTCCCTTGGGTGAAGCGTAGTAACTCGAGAGGCAGTAAGCTCGATTTATGGTGGGCGGACTTTGTTAGCCTCCGGGATAGCGTAGGTGAGATGGGGTTAGAGGTCGGCGGGGATATTGAGGGAGTGTGGAGGCATTCCGGGACGAGTTTATGGTGCTGCAGTCTGCTGCCATAGCCTCAAAACCGGTCACCCCTGCTTCAACGCAGCCTAAGTGGTTCAGTCGTGACATCGCTTCGGCTATCCGAAATAGGAAAGTAGCGTATAGGAGGGCGAAGGCCAATCGTTCCCAGAGAACACTGAGGCGTATGTCCGCCTGTGTAGGGAAGTGAAGGCGAAGGTTAGGCAAGCAAAACGTAATGAAGAACTACGGGTGGCAAGCCTCTGCAAGGGGAACCCTAAGGAGTTCTTCAGTTATGTTAATAGTAGAAAGCCCATTAGAAGCGGCGTCTGCGGACCTCCGACGCGGACATCGCTAATGTGCTTAATGAGTACTTTGGGGAGTTTTCACCAGGAGGACACCCGCGTCATACCCGAGCCAGGCGTCAGGCACGAAGGTGCTGGCCTGGATAGTGTTCGATGTACCGCGACAGTCGTTGCCGATAGAATAGACAAACTGGCGCGTTTAAGGCTCCTGGGCCAGACCAGTTTCTCCCCAGAGTTTTGCGGGAGGTGCACGACCAGGTGGCTCCCCACCTGGCTACAGTCTTCAACAAATCGTTGGAGACGGGCCAGGTGCCTGGTGAGTGGAGGGAAGCCAATGTGACCCCCTATCTTTAAGAAAGGGGATCACGAAAGTCTAGGGAACTATCGTCCCAGCATGGGTTTAGACGGCATGGGTCGTGTCTCACCAACTCGCTCCAGCCTCTCAATATCTTTCCTGAGGGTGGGCGACCACAACTACACAGCGTACTCCAAGTGCGGCCGAACCAGGGAATTGTACAGAGAGAGCACAATCTCCTTGTTCTGAAATCGAAATTGCCTCCTGATATAACCCAACAGCTTCTGGTCTTTCTTTTCCACCTCTATGCACTGTTTGGTAAACCTAAGGTCGCTACTAATTAGCACACTCATGTCTTTTTCCAAATCAGTGGCCTCGATATTACTCCCCAACATCGAGTAGTCCGACTTGGGATTGACGTAGCCAATGTGCATCACCTTGCATTTACTCAAGTTGAACGGCATTTCCATTTTCGGACCACTCTCCTCCTACGTAGGTCTGCACGCAGTTGCTCGATCGCTTCGAACGTCCCAACATTGGCCCCAAACTTGATGTCATCGGCGAATTTGGCGATCCTACTGATAAGACATTTATGTAAATGATAAACAACAGTGGCCCCAAAACGGAACCCTGAGCAACCCCGCTTGTGACTGAGGCCCAACCCGAGCTAACCCCTTTAATTACAACCCTCTGCCGCCTATTCTTCAGCCAGTTTCCAATCCAGCTATCTACTTCCCCATCGATACCCAGCGCGCGGACTTTGGCCATTAGCCGGCGGTGAGGTACCTTATCAAAGGCTTTCTGAAAGTAGAGAGAGAGAGAGAGAGAGAGAGAGAGAGAGAGAATTCACTTAATAATGCATGGATATCCACATCACTCTTATGTATGGATGGAAACGAGTTACCGATACTTCATCAATGGGACTTTGCATCGACAAGTTGAATTGTGAGTTAGATTAAATTTGGTTAGGTTAGGTTAGCAACTTAGCATAGGTTAGATGATTTCATTACGCTATCGATGGAAATTTGTATCGACGAAATATCTTTATAGGTCCCATGGATAAGGACATGTACCGTACTTATGCCTTCAGCAAATACCCCCGAGGTGCGGTGAGTCATTCAATCATACGTTAAATGCCTTTCCGCCACAATTCTCTTCGTATAAAGTAGATTCCTTTCTCTTTTTTTTCGAGCGACGCAATATTTCACTTGGTTGGTTAACCTCTTAACCAATTTAGTTCCTTTTGGAAAAAACAAAACAAAAAAAAAAGGTAAACAAATACTAATACTTAACATTAATTTATTGTCTTGAATTCGCATGCGAAACTGACACTAAATGACGTTTCGTGAATAAATGTTACCCCTTATCAGTCTCGTTCAGATAAACAGAATCCTCACTTTAATGAAGAGAAATTTATGATAAAGAAAATATGTTAATGACACGAAGACACTTCACATTTATACATAATGAGAGACAAAAAGTGATATAGGAGTATAATCAATGATATATATATATATATATATATATATATATGCATGCAATTACAGAAAAATCCATAATTAAATGTACAGAATGTGATATAGCATTCGATATAAAATTAAAGGTTTCCCCCATTTAAATGGGGACGACTACAGCGAGTTCTCAAATTTCGATTCATCTCATCTTAATCTGATTCTCAATTGAAATCTGTCGAATTGTTACGATAACGTTTCGAAATCCGCCCAATTTAATCAAAATAAACAAAAAATTTCAATTTTAATTGCCATAATATGGACGATAGCATCATTCCTTATAAGAAAAGCGTTAATTACCAATTATTATATATATATATATATACAGGGTGAGTCAAAAGTAGCGCCCGATTTCTGTTTTTTCGGCTGTCAGATTCTTTCTGGGAAGTCATGTTGTTAATAATTGTCTTGCAGATTATTAATTTTCTTAGTTTATTTATTTTTGTTTTTGTTTTGCAGGTTATTGCTGAGAGTTTGGAAAGTTACTGAATTTGCACCAAATTGAACCATGAATTACCTTTCAATGAATCAACGCATTGCGGCCGTGAAACATTACTACAAATGTAATGAACAACCAACGATGGCGGCACGCCGTTTGGCACAGGAATTCGATATTAACCCACCCCAGGGAAGAAACATACGATTGATTGTCGAGAAATTTGAAGCAACAGGGTCGGTAGCCACTGCAAAGAAGTCCGGTCGTCCGAAAACGGCAACGAATGTAGCTAAGGCTGAAGAAGCCATCAGGAGACTGGAACAAAGTCCGCAAAAGTCAACTCGCCGTTTATCTGCAGAGTTGGAAGTGAGCCAATCAAGTGTTATCCGTATCCTTCACCAGAAAAAATGGAAACCTTACATTCCACGCTTACTGCATGCCCTTCATGATGGAGATGACGACCGCCGTCTTCAATTTTGCGAAGAGTTCTTAGCTAAACTTGACGAAGAGGACACAATGCTAGACAACATCTGGTGGTCAGATGAGGCATGTTTTAAGCTTAACGGCACAATTAACAGACACAATTGTGTCTACTGGGCTGCGGAGAACCCAAGAGTGACAGTTGAGAAGGAGGTAAATTTACCTGGCGTGACAGTTTGGGCAGCCATACGTATCTCCATTAGGGATAATTGGACCCTTTTTCTTTGAGGGATCTGTCACTGCAGAAATTTACCTGGATATGCTGCAAACCTTCTTTTGGCCCAGGGTATAAGACCAGGACTGTTATTTCCAGCAAGATGGAGCTCCACCTCATTATGGACGTCATGTTCGTCAGTGGCTTGATGAAAACTTTCCCGGAAAGTGGATCGGCCGCCGCGGTCCGATCGAGTGGCCGGCACGCTCCCCAGACCTTACACCTCCAGATTTCTTTCTTTGGGGCTCATGAAAGACATTGTTTATCGTGAAAAGCCTCGTACCATTCAGGAATTGAAGGCTCAAATCACTGCAAAGTTTGAGGAAATTGATATCGAACTCTGCAGGCGTGTGTGCCACTCTGTGCCTGCTCGCCTGCAATTGTGCATCGATCACGAGGGAGGGCACTTTGAAAATTGCAAGTAAAACAGCTTGGTACAGTTCCGTAATAATTTTCCCCCGAATAAATGGTTAGATAAACATGTCATTCATTTATTTCTACCTTCTTGTACACTAATACAAATGGCAAACAAACAATCAACTGACAGAAATCGGGCGCTACTTTTGACTCACTCTGTATATATATATATATATATGGAGAGAGAGCGAGAGAGAGAGAGAGAATGTTAATTTATTTTTTGAGGGGGTGAAATTATAAAGTTTAATCATTAATTCAGATTTTCACAACTCATTATTATTATTATTTTATATACGAGTGTATATATATATATATACTGTATATATATATATATTATATATGCAAATAACTGCAATGACCGCGCAGTATATAAATGAATAGAAACGACATAAGTATTAAGGAACGTTTCTGCACACGAGGAGGAGAGATAACGAAATAATGAAAAATGAGGCGAACCGCCTGGGAATCGAACCCAGGGCCTTCCAATTGCCGGTCGGACGCTCTACCATTATGCTACGGACCTCACTTTTCATTATTTCGTTATCTCTCCTCCTCGTGTGCAGAAAACGTTCCTTAATACTTATGTCGTTTCTATTCATTTATATACTGCGCGGTCATTGCAGTTATTTGCGCATATTCACGATTTGCGAGGGTGCTCTCTGAGGGCATTGGTTTCTGCCCTATTTGGGAGAATTTCGATTTGTGATTGAGTGAGGTCCGTAGCATAATGGTTTCGAAATCCGCCCAATTTAATCAAAATAAACAAAAAATTTCAATTTTAATTGCCATAATATGGACGATAGCATCATTCCTTATAAGAAAAGCGTTAATTACCAATTATTATATATATATATATATACAGGGTGAGTCAAAAGTAGCGCCCGATTTCTGTTTTTTCGGCTGTCAGATTCTTTCTGGGAAGTCATGTTGTTAATAATTGTCTTGCAGATTATTAATTTTCTTAGTTTATTTATTTTGTTTTTGTTTTGCAGGTTATTGCTGAGAGTTTGGAAAGTTACTGAATTTGCACCAAATTGAACCATGAATTACCTTTCAATGAATCAACGCATTGCGGCCGTGAAACATTACTACAAATGTAATGAACAACCAACGATGGCGGCACGCCGTTTGGCACAGGAATTCGATATTAACCCACCCCAGGGAAGAAACATACGATTGATTGTCGAGAAATTTGAAGCAACAGGGTCGGTAGCCACTGCAAAGAAGTCCGGTCGTCCGAAAACGGCAACGAATGTAGCTAAGGCTGAAGAAGCCATCAGGAGACTGGAACAAAGTCCGCAAAAGTCAACTCGCCGTTTATCTGCAGAGTTGGAAGTGAGCCAATCAAGTGTTATCCGTATCCTTCACCAGAAAAAATGGAAACCTTACATTCCACGCTTACTGCATGCCCTTCATGATGGAGATGACGACCGCCGTCTTCAATTTTGCGAAGAGTTCTTAGCTAAACTTGACGAAGAGGACACAATGCTAGACAACATCTGGTGGTCAGATGAGGCATGTTTTAAGCTTAACGGCACAATTAACAGACACAATTGTGTCTACTGGGCTGCGGAGAACCCAAGAGTGACAGTTGAGAAGGAGGTAAATTTACCTGGCGTGACAGTTTGGGCAGCCATACGTATCTCCATTAGGGATAATTGGACCCTTTTTCTTTGAGGGATCTGTCACTGCAGAAATTTACCTGGATATGCTGCAAACCTTCTTTTGGCCCAGGGTATAAGACCAGGACTGTTATTTCCAGCAAGATGGAGCTCCACCTCATTATGGACGTCATGTTCGTCAGTGGCTTGATGAAAACTTTCCCGGAAAGTGGATCGGCCGCCGCGGTCCGATCGAGTGGCCGGCACGCTCCCCAGACCTTACACCTCCAGATTTCTTTCTTTGGGGCTCATGAAAGACATTGTTTATCGTGAAAAGCCTCGTACCATTCAGGAATTGAAGGCTCAAATCACTGCAAAGTTTGAGGAAATTGATATCGAACTCTGCAGGCGTGTGTGCCACTCTGTGCCTGCTCGCCTGCAATTGTGCATCGATCACGAGGGAGGGCACTTTGAAAATTGCAAGTAAAACAGCTTGGTACAGTTCCGTAATAATTTTCCCCCGAATAAATGGTTAGATAAACATGTCATTCATTTATTTCTACCTTCTTGTACACTAATACAAATGGCAAACAAACAATCAACTGACAGAAATCGGGCGCTACTTTGACTCACTCTGTATATATATATATATATATGGAGAGAGAGAGCGAGAGAGAGAGAGAGAATGTTAATTTATTTTTTGAGGGGGTGAAATTATAAAGTTTAATCATTAATTCAGATTTTCACAACTCATTATTATTATTTTTTATATACGAGTGTATATATATTATATACTGTATATATATATATATATATATATGCAAATAACTGCAATGACCGCGCAGTATATAAATGAATAGAAACGACATAAGTATTAAGGAACGTTTCTGCACACGAGGAGGAGAGATAACGAAATAATGAAAAATGAGGCGAACCGCCTGGGAATCGAACCCAGGGCCTTCCAATTGCCGGTCGGACGCTCTACCATTATGCTACGGACCTCACTTTTCATTATTTCGTTATCTCTCCTCCTCGTGTGCAGAAACGTTCCTTAATACTTATGTCGTTTCTATTCATTTATATACTGCGCGGTCATTGCAGTTATTTGCGCATATTCACGATTTGCGAGGGTGCTCTCTGAGGGCATTGGTTTCTGCCCTATTTGGGAGAATTTCGATTTGTGATTGAGTGAGGTCCGTAGCATAATGGTAGAGCGTCCGACCGGCAATTGGAAGGCCCTGGGTTCGATTCCCAGGCGGTTCGCCTCATTTTCATTATTTCGTTACTCTCCTCCTCGTGTGCAGAAACGTTCCTTAATACTTATGTCGTTTCTATTCATTTATATACTGCGCGGTCATTGCAGTTATTTGCGCATATTCACGATTTGCGAGGGTGCTCTCTGAGGGCATTGGTTTCTGCCCTATTTGGGAGAATTTCGATTTGTGATTGAGTGAGGTCCGTAGCATAATGGTAGAGCGTCCGACCGGCAATTGGAAGGCCCTGGGTTCGATTCCAGGCGGTTCGCCTCATTTTTCATTATTTCGTTATCTCTCCTCCTCGTGTGCAGAAACGTTCCTTAATACTTATGTCGTTTCTATTCATTTATATACTGCGCGGTCATTGCAGTTATTTCGCATATTCACGATTTGCGAGGGTGCTCTCTGAGGGCATTGGTTTCTGCTGCCTATTTGGGAGAATTTCGATTTGTGATTGAGTGAGGTCCGTAGCATAATGGTAGAGCGTCCGACCGGCAATTGGAAGGCCCTGGGTTCGATTCCCAGGCGGTTCGCCTCATTTTCATTATTTCGTTATCTCTCCTCCTCGTGTGCAGAAACGTTCCTTAATACTTATGTCGTTTCTATTCATATATATATATATATATAAATATATATATTTAGTGTGGACCAAAAAATGAAGGTTTAAAAATCTTTGTTCCACATGAGTAATGTTATTCCTTTTGCTTACCTTAATCAAATTACAAACTTTGAAACCTCTACGTCAAGTTTTAGGGGTCCCGAGAAAATTGCACTTTTCCTTTTAATGCTGAAAAAATTAGTTTTTCCTCATTTTCATAAGTTCTGCTTTATTTTTTGTTGGAAATTCTTTACGATTCTTGAAAACTGTTTTGAGCAGGTATTGTTTGTCCTCTTCTTTAGTTGTCACTGCTTGATTAAATTTTTCAATCAATGCACACCCCCTCAGCTGTGTCATTTGTCACTCTAAGGGCACGAACTCTAGCACAGCCTCTTTGGTACTCAGGATCTATTCCCCATGTTGATGCAGAATTTTCAGTGAAGAGAGAATTGAGATGTAGAGCATCAAAAAGAGATTTAGTCCTTGAAGTAACAAAATCAGAAATCCTTTTTTCTTTAAAAGAAGCTAGGGTTACCTTTGCTTCTAAACGTTTCAGTCCCTTATTTCTTGGAGGCATTTTGATATTATTTCGCATTTGCTCCTTTTCTTCAGGGATATGCTTTTGTCAAAGAAGCTTAATCCAACAAGTGTTTCTGATAGGTACCACAGATGTCGTTTAATGGCATTTTGGGCTTGCTTGATAACACTTGATATCAAAGAATTTTCCTCCATTATTGCAAGATCTTGCAAAAATTTAAGATCAACATTTGGGGCTTCCTCTGGTTGAGAAGCTTTTGCGTATACCAATGCAACAAATAAACAAATTTCTGTTATTGCATCAAGTTCTTTTTTAGTCATCTTAAATTGATTTTGGAGAAGAAAAGCTTAAATGCATAAATTCCTTTTGCCATCCATCTTGCATGATGGTACGCTCCAGGTCTCTTCAAGGGAGTATTAGAAATGCTTTCTTCTCCAAAAAACAAGAGAACAAGTTGAAAAAATTCTTTATAATCATCTCTTGGCTGTTTAGAGTTGAGTGCCTCCTCATGATTAAGACTGTTTGATTTTTTAAATCTTGAACTCTTTCAATTATTCTGCAGCTTTGGAATCAACAGCAGTTGTGATTTGAGAATGATCCATAAAATCCCATTGAGTTTTGAATCTTTTGAAGATTGGAATATCAGGTTCAGAGGAATGGCCCATAGAAGTCCGAAGACTTGAGATAGGACAATCTCATAAATGGTGTCTGCAGGCTAAATATAAAAGCTCTTTTCCAAGTTCTTGTTCAATTTTAGTGCAAGCTCCAGCATGGATTCCGGTATTGGATGCTGTTGTGTCAAATGACAGCCCAATAATTCTCTGGGTCATATCATGTTCTTGCAGGAGAGAAATGCAAACACGAGCCATCTCCATACCCGTGCCAGCAGTGACTTTAGGAATTCCCAGCAATTTCTCTTCACCATTCCCACTGACTAACACTGCAATCCTTTCCGTTCTTCTTCGCCTGCAAGAAAAAGTTAAATATATAATTTATATATAATTTATATATATTTATTTTTAATATTTTTTTTATATATTATTATTATATATTTAATATTTATTTTATATTTAATATATTTATATATATTATAATTTATATATATATAATATATAATTTTAATTAAACGAGTTATTTTAAATTAAACTTGACTTATTTTAATTAAACTTGACTTATTTTAAATTAAACTTGATTTATTTTAAATTAAACTTGATTTTTTTAAATTAAACTTGATTTATTTTAAATTAAACTTGATTTATTTTAATTTGAACTTGAGTTATTTTAATTTGAAGGTAAAATGGTGTAGATTGTGAAAACTAGCTTCAGACAGTGAAATGTAACCTAATTAAATAGAAATTTAGCTATCAAAATGTTTAATTAAAACCAACCAGATAATAACATTGCCTAGTGTGAAAACCAGACCCACAACTAAGTTTTTCACCTGAGAGATAAAATATAAATATGCTAAATTAATCAGACAAAAAACTAACCTGATATCTCTGGGAGCATTTTTCCATCCCAATGAAGAACTAAAGGCTCTCCAGGACAAAATGCTTGCTCTTGATATTCTGTTGCTATTTCTTTGCGTAACTTTTGACGAGTTCGAAGCATAGTAGATTTTGACACTGTAATGTTTTCCAAATTATGGCCCAAAGACTGAGCAACAACAGCATAAGACATAGCTGCATCTCGATTGGAAAGATTCATTCTATCATAGGCTGCTACAACATTTTTGTCAATAGGCTTTGACTTTTTAGGAGCCAACATTTTCTTTTTAATTGCTCTTCAGAGGGACCTTGAAAATTCATTTCAAGGTTGTCGTCATAGTTGATGGTGATGATGATGATGACGATGTGAAATCATCTCTATTGGCAGGCAAGAATTATCTTTTAGAGCGCTTCTGCTCTTTGAGGGCTCTTTCACACTCTAATTCTTCACGATGAAGCCTTCTTTTCTCTCTTTTTGCAAGAATTTGGTCTACTGTACCCATGCTACTTTGTGTAGGATCTTCTTGCTGGCTTAAGTAGAAAAGCTTGTCTTCTTCATTTGACATCATCAAAAGGGCATTAGAGTGACCAATATCAAGAATTTCAGCCTTAATTTCATCTTTAAACATAGCTTCTTCAATACGGCATTTTTCCTCGGGCCTTTTTCTGTTTTCATCAATTTATCATAACAGCTTATTAAAGAGTCAATCTTTCGGATGGCACTGTCTCTACGCATTGTGGGAATCCTGGCTTTCTCCCAGTAGGTCATCACTTCATCTAAGCAAAGATTAATGGATCTTCTTCGTCCCAATTTTTCCTCTTTTTGATGGAAGAAATATTTTTGCAAAACTTGCAGTTTTGTAGGTAAGCGGCAACAAAGTATATCTTATTATTAAATGGCCAATGAGCCAAACTTTAGTTTTAGAACGAGTAGCCATTTTTAGTTTAAAAAAATTAAATTTCTGAAATAGTAAAATAAACCAGTTAAATTAGGAGATAAAAAGGATAACTAAAAGGTTCAAGCCAATTAGGCAAAGCCTTTAATTTAGAGTTGACCAATTAAGGATAATATATTTTATCCAAAATTTTTGTTTTCCTTATTAATAATTTTCTCTGAAATAATGATCTAAGATTGTTTTTGTATTCTATTAACACCAAAAATTTCTTAAATAAGAAGAAATTTTTCATAAGTTGCAACTCAAGAGTTGAGTTGATCATTGATGTTCTAAGCGCGCCTATTCATTGGAAAATTTTTATGTCATTAAATCTCGGGACCCCTAAATATTCTCATATTTGACCAAAATTTTGCTGACATGTCTATCTGGTACAAAGGAACAAGGGCATTAATGTGGAACAAGGATTTCTTCAACTTTATAATTTACCCCCCATTTTGGTTCACAATTATATATATACGTACAGTATATATATATATATATATATATATATATATATATATATATATATATATATATATATATATATATATATATATATAAATTTGACTTATAGTGTGCTTGTCTCATTTGCAAATAAGCGAAAATGTCAAAAGAAAAAGTCATTAAAAAATGCAAAATAAATGTTAATACAAATTTCAAATTGTATTAAAGAGGCAAACAGCAGGAAATTCAGTGATAATCAACACATTTGAATTCGTAAGTATAACACCAAATATACACATAGATAGTTATAAGACAGTAATATTAAAAGCATATTATATATAATACAAAGACCGAGATTTAGAAGTCATAATGTGAATAGGGGTAGAGTTGAAATAAAATAATAATAATAATAATAATAATAATAATAATAATAATAATAATAATAATATTTAAATTAGCATATAGGAAAAAGTTAGTGAAAATCATATGGAGGAGTTTTCATAACAGAATGATGATCATGCAGTAAATCACCTCCAGCCTCGAATGGAACTTAGGATCTTTGTAGCCCGTAACTCTGTAACTCTACAATTACGAACCAGTTTGATTTTGTACGAGTATGTGAGAGTACTGTCGAGTCCTCCTATACGAGGTGTAGTCAAAAAGAGTAAAGTGAATTTTATAAATGCTTGTCAAAAAATTAATGATCTGTAAGAAAATGAAGATGTCATATCCCGACATTGTCGTCACCTCCGCACCATTTAATACGTTCTTATCACCTGCCGAAAGCTTCTGGATCGTGGAAATAAGTTTTAAATAATTCACGTCGACATTCCCGGACGTACAGGCAGCTGTACTGCGCTCACATGGTAAAAATTTTCTCAGAAGAGCCTCTTTCATGGGCTCATAAAAGGTAAATATCGGAAGGTATAATAAGAACGGAACATTATGAGCAGCGCAAAATGAAATATGATAGAAAGTTTGTAACCATCAAAAGTTTGTAACCATATTCCCATTCTGATGAATCCGGTTAAAAACGTTCGACGGTTTGATGGTTCAAACCAATTTCATTAACTGCTCCATCTATCGATGAATTGGTGAAAATATACATTGTAAATGTAAAGGCAAAACAGACAACATCCGGAACTCATTTCCTTAGTGTGAAGGCGAGTGTGCCCCAAGAATCATCTGAGCCCGAACATTAATAGGGTGAGTGGCTGACACAACCTATCCCAGTAGCCAGCAATCGGGAGCGAACCCAAAACCACTGAGCTGCCGGAAAACCAATTGTAAATGTAACCTATTTTATAATCACATCTAGATTATTTTTAATTATTACTTAAATATTAGGTTTGAGACGTCACACGGTCAAACGTTTTGGGCGACGAACGATCAAAGTCTGTACGGGAAAGTACGACGTGGAAACGAAGCTTGAATTCGAACTAAAAGGATTTCGTTCCTGAATGAAAATATACTTTACTCACCGACTGACCATAGTACAGTATATTCTCATACCGAAAGCGAGATATTGCGGATATTCGAAAATAATGGGGTTCCCAACTTTCCTAGGTTTGCCACCATGCTTTTCTAAGTACCACCAAACCAAAACCGTAAGGAGGGGTTGAAAGGGGAGAATGGTGGTGTTCAATCTTGAGTTTTCAGCCTTATCTAAATAGTTATATTTATTCTAATGATATTTATCGACATTTGTACTGAATCAAAATCTTGATTTGGCCTTGCGCGTTATCGTTAAATATAAGTTTAAATTTACCTGGACGGCAAACCCGTAGTCGTAAAGGTTGCGGGATATTCATCTACAGCTACAGTAGTAGTATAATTTTCGAAAGCATTATCATGAAAGTAATTATGAATTAGCAAGTTGCGTATTTATAACCCTCTTGCGTTCCAACTAAAAGAGCTCCGCGTACCATTGGTGGTACGCGAACCAAAGGTTGGGAATCGGTTCTAAGAGATTTACGAAAAGCCTTTATGTTTTAAGGTCTTAATAACAGAAACCAGAAATAAGGATGAACTTGAAGGTGGCAAAAGATGAAGACTAAAACTTGTATTAATCTCGAGCTGAAAAATGGATCTAAACACTGAAACGTTGTAATGGATTATCCACAAAAAATGGTTGACGAACATCTTCACATTGTTAAGATTATAAACAAACTCAAACATACTGACTGAAGGCAAGGAAGTTCATCACTCTGAAGCAATATTAAGTAAGGTAACATCCTAATGTCCATATCCTCAGGAAGTGGGTGTTAGGGGCCCGAGCTAGGCTACGTTAGCCACAGTCAATTACGGTGGGTGGCCGCCCGCTGTCTCGCCGCGATATATATATATATATATATATATATATATATATTATATATATATATATATATATATATATATTATATATATTTACTTTTCGTTATAGAAAATTACAAAAAATTTGCAAAGTTTATAACAAAAAATTTGCAAAAAAATTACAAATTAATATTAAGATATCATCACCCGAATTTTGAAAAAATGACTATATGGTCACTACCTATTATTCACTAAATTTTTGCAAACAATATTTCAATACCGGTATCTACAAATATCTACAAAAAATGGACTCAATGGTGACTGTTCTCCACACTAAAACCAGTGTGCAAGTTAACATGGCAGAGGAAGAAAACAGAAACCCATGTATAAAATGTGTATTGGACTGCAACCTACATGCATTAAGATGTGACGAATGCAGACTATGGATAGTTGGATACGCTACAGTTGTAGTGAAGTACCTATTTATTTCCTCCTCATCCTCAAAATTCAAAAAGAAAATTATCATGCTTTAGATGTGCTCGTCAAATTTGCGATGACTACGATAGGCAATTTGAAAAGCTTGAAGTAGAACTGGCAGGAGAGTTACAGGAGGAGGAAATTATCATTGCCAATGCAGAGCTTGCTGAAAAAAGTGAGAAACCCTCAGGATGAGACCCTAGAGAGAGGGAAACTGCAAGCAAAAAGGGCACCAAAAGAGACAAAACAAGAACAGGAAATAGACATTAAGACCTTCAACAAAGTGAACAACCCCACTGTACACAGTCACCAAAAAGCCAAACGTGAAAACAAGAAACCAGTATGCAAGTATTACAGGAGGGACTTGTGTAAATATAGACTTAAGGGAAGAGAATGCCCATTTGCTCACCCACCACTCTGCAAAAAATTTATAAATGCTGGTAATGGCATTTCTGGATGTAGATCCAATGCAAGATGCCCCTATCTTCATCCTCAAATTTGCCAGAGCTCATGGTGGGAAAGAAGTTGTTTTAAAGAAAACTGCAATTTGGCCCACCTGAAGGGAACAATCTGAATGCAACCACATCAAAATCAATGGAGAGAATACCAGGATAGTGAGCCTGCTATCCATCAGCACTATTTGGCCCAAGGGATGCAAGAAAACCCAAGATCAAATACCATTCCTGCACCCAGATCTTATGCTGATGTAGCGGGTCCAGGTAAGCCCACTGGTGACAATAGTACAGCAAGCAACCATGAAACCACATTGGGGTTTTATCACCTCATGAAACAAATACAAGACATTCAAAGCTCACTTGGGCTCCTCATACAAAAGCAAATGAGAACCCCAGCAGGAACCCTACAAATGCCCTACATGTGGGAGATGAAACAAATGGCTCCACAAATGTATCAATAATTTACCTAAACATCCAGGGCCTTTATCCAAACTCAAACCATACCAAAGTACCTTACCTAAAGAGCCTAGTGGAAAACATTACTAGCACAGTTATAGCCCTCACAGAAACACACCTGAACCCCATGATCATGAGTAGTGAAATTGCAATCAAAGGGTATACCACCCATAGATGTGACAGAGAAGAACGTCTAAATGGTGGTGTCCTGACGTACATCCCTGAAAACATTCAAAGTGAACTGCTCACGGCATACTCAAATGGAGCCTGTGAACTCCTAATCATCATGCTCAGTGTAAATAAAGAAGACATAATACCAGGGATGGGGTCAAATACGTATTTGTATTTGTATTTGTATTTACAAATACACAAAAATGGATATTTGCATTTGTATTTGAGAATTTAAAAAGCTGCATATTTGTATTTGAATTTGTATTTGAGCCTTTTATTTGCCGTATTTGCTTCAAATACAGTCAAATACACTAATGTAATTTAAGTTAAATGTTTTAAATCCATTGTACAGACTACAGACTATATAACTACAAATTGATATGAACAGTAAAAATCAAACATTGAGAAATATGAATTTATTTTCTTTAATTATGCAAAAGTGCAGAAATATCAAGAAGTGTGAAATAATTTTCTCTAATAAAAATAATAAACGAGGAATTTGTTACTTTTCTTGCCTTGGTGTGAAAATGAAGTCTACTTTGATAAGAGCCAAAGTATTGCAATGTTAAGTTTTATACAATAAGTACTATACCAGTATTGTCTTACTTGAGGGGTAGCCGAAGTCAAGTAAATATTATCTGTTTATATATTTAGGATGAAATTGGTACGAAATTTGCAAATACAGTAAAAATTGTATTTGCATTTTATTTGTATTTGAAGCTTCATATTTGTATTTATATTTGTATTTGGGGATTTATAAATTCGAATATTTGTATCTGTATTTGAATTTGGCCGTAAAAAAAAAAGTGTATTTGTATCTATGTTTGTATTTGGGCAATTGTATTTGACCCCTCCCTGCATAATACTAGTGAATATCTATAGCCCCCCAGATAGCTCCCATCTAGAGCTCACTGAAGTTCTGGAAAAAATCAGGCAATGCCCAGCTATTGTAGACTCAACAAGAGATTTAATCATTACAGGAGACTTTAATCTCCCAAACTGCACCTGGAACCAATATGGTGGTATGAAATCAGGGACAAAAAGGTCCAAATCAAAACACCTGAATGAGTTTATGGAAAAACTACTACTAGTACAGCATGTTCACTGCCCAACAATAAAAATAACATCCTAGATTTAGTGCTGACAAATAATGCAACTACAATTGACCACATTGTTATAACACCAACTATACACTCCGACCACAATGTCATGCACATATTCACAAACTTGTCTCTCCACAAATGTAAGCAAGACCGATGCCAAATGGACTTGCCATACTCTGACCTAAACCTGCACAAGTCAGACTGGACAACAATAAATAACTGTCTGGGAGAAATAAACTGGGAAGATGAATTAGAAAACCTAGAACCAGAAGAATGCTGGAGTAGAATACAATACCTGCTATCATCAGCATTATACAAGCACACACCAAAGAAAAACGATATTGCAAAGAAGCACCTGACAAAAGAACAAAGATACAGAAGGACACTTATGAGAAAGAGAACAAAGCTATCTAAACAACTGACAACGCAATTAAGTGATACAAGCCGTAGTAACATCCGGAAACAGCTACTGATGTTAGAACTTAAATAAAGGAGTCAACCAGAAGAGAGAATATTGATAATGAACACAAAGCTATTGGCACTATAAAGGAAAATAGCAAATTCTTCTTTAGCTATGCTAAACGCAAAGCAGTTATCAAAACGAGCATTGGCCCATTGCTTGCTAAAGATGGACTAACTCTCACATTTAATCCACAGGAAATGGCAAACATTCTACAATCTCAATATGCTTTAAGCTGGAGTACCCCTGTAGTAGCTAAGAAATAAAAACTACAGCATTTTTTGATAGAGAAGAAAATGACCAAGACAGACCATTATTGGAAGATATACAAATAACCACTAGAGATAGTCAACAGGCAATAACAGAGCTACCAGGGAGTTCAGCCCCTGGTCCAGATAGATGGAATTGGAGCCAAGATTCTTAAGGAATGCAAACATACTTTATCTCTGCCTTTGAAAATCTTGTGGAGATCCTCACTAGACATCAGTAGAATACCACCAATCATAGACCCATATCCTTGACTTCCCATATTATCAAAATATTTGATCAGAAAGTCCTGAAAAGCCACACTGTCAATTTTATAGAAAATGAACATCTCTTAGAAGACTTTCAACATGGCTTCAGACAAAAGAGATCCTGCCTTACTGAACTCATAGACCATTGCAATACAATCCTACAATATTTGGGAGAAAACCACAATGTTGATGTCATCTATCTAGACTTTGCAAAAGCTTTTGACAAGGTTGACCATGGTATATTATTCCATAAACTAAAAGAACTCGGTATTTGTGGAAAAATAGGAAAATGGATCCATGCCTTTCTCTCTCTGACAGAAAACAAATAACAATTGTAAATGGAGCAAGATCTATAGAAAGAGAAGTGATTAGAGGAGTAACCTAGGAAGCTCTCTCCTGTCATTCGCGGATGATACCAGAATACTAAGACTAATTACAGAAAAAGAAGACTGAGTAGAGCTACAAAAAGATCTACAAACTATATATGCATGGGCAGATGCAAACAATATGGCCTTCAATGAAGACAAATTTGAACTAATTAAGTATGGACCAAGAAATACCTGAAAGAACAATTCAACTACACTGGACCCACAGGAAAAGATATTGTACAAACTGATCATATAAGGATCTAGGGATTATATTATCTGAAATGCAACATTCAACCGGCACATTGACAAAGTAACCTCATCATGCAAACAACTAATAGGATATATACTGAAGACATTCAGAACTAGGGACAGTATGACCATGCTTATTCTGTAGAAATCACTTGTTCTTCCACGTATTGATTACTGCTCTCAATTATGGTTTCCACACAAACAGAATGAATTGCCAAAAATTGAGGGCCTACAAGAACCTTTACCTATATATTAAACAACCTGATGGGCAACAGGTGAGTAAAAACAATTAAACTACTGGGAAAGGTCTCAGAGACCTTGACCTTTATTCCATAGAGAGGAGGTTTGAGAGATACATCCTAATCTACCCTGGAAAATTCTAGAAGGGCTTTTAGTTGCTCCCAATACTGAACCAATTGTGCCCCCTTGACAAGAACTGGCAGAATGTGTCAAAAACATCACCTCCCGCCAAACAGTCTGAGAAGGATTCAAACCCTTCAATATAATAGTATCTCTAGGCAGGGTTCTTGCCTGTTTAACTCCTTGCCTCGGTACCTTAGAGATATAAGTGCACTTGGACATGTTTTTAGCACTTGGACATGTTTTTAGCCAACATACCCGACCAACCCACAGTGCCAGGGTATTCCTCTGCCAGACCAGCCCCCACAAATTCAGTAGGGGACCAAATCGTATGGCAGGAGCAAGAGAAAAGAAGGGTGGCGACCCCGTCGTGACCCCGCCTCAGGAGGCGCTGAGCGGATTTCGTGGGAGCAGCGCACCCTTGAGGCAAGAAACGCTTCAAGGTAATTCAAGGTGTGTGTATATATATATATATATATAATATATATATATATATATAATAATATATATTATTATTGTATGTTAAACACAGACCGTGCATGGAACAAGGAACTCTTCTGGGAAAATTAAATCCACTATAGTTCGAATAAGTAATGGTAAATGACAAATACCATAGTTTTTCTTTTTCGGGCTTGCATCATGAAAAAGAAAACTATGGTATTTGTCATTTACCATTACTTATTCGGACTATAGTGGATTTAATTTTCCCAGAAGAGTTCCTTGTTTCATGTACGGTCTGTGTTTAAACATATAAGTTTCTCAGGGGACCATTCTGAGTTTGTGTGTATATATATATATAATATATATATATATTATATATAATATATATATATATATATATAAAGGTGGCGCAAAAGTCAGGAACCATAGGCACATTTTATTAAATTATAATAAATGTTCGAATTGGTGGCCTTCCACTTGGAGACACTTTCTGACGCGTTGAATGCATGATGTTTGAACATTCCTTAACGCATTGCTACTGATTTTGGCACACTCAGATGTGATTTTATCCTTCAAAGAACGTATGGTTGTGGGTTGATCAGCATAGATTATCGACTTGAGATGGCCCCACAAGAAAAAGTCAAGAGGCGTGAGGTCTGGAAACCTAGGTGTCCATTCGACGGGCCCTCGCCGTCCGATCCACTTGCTTGGGAATGTTTCATCTAAAGAGCTCCGGACGATGGTTGCGAAATGTGGTGGTGCACCATTCTGCTGAAACCACATCTCCGCCCGTTCTGCCAATAGAATGTCGTCCAGTATGGGCATTAGAAATGTTTGCAGCATATGCAGATATGTTTCACCCGTTACATTGCCGTCGAAAAGGTACGAACCAATTAACTGATCCCCCGAGAGCGCAGCCCATACCATAATTCGTGGATCGAATTGCGCATGTCCTTCCTTCCTCCATCCAGTGGGAGTTCTCATTGGCCCAATAGGGTGCATTATGCCTATTGACACGACCGCCGCGTTGAAATATCGCTTCGTCGCTGAACATGATCCTTCGTTGAAGCTGTCGATGTTGTAGAAACCACTGGCAGAACTTTACACGACGGTCTGTGTCGTCACCGTGCAGTTCCTGAACGAGTTGGACTTTGTAGGGGTGGAAACGATTTGTCGTAAGAATTCGTTGAATGGATCTTCCGGAGACACCCGTTTACTGGAATAACTTTCTTAAGGACTTACGTGGGCTGTTTTCGAGGTGATTGAGTACCGTTAGTGATGTTGCTGCATCGGTTGAACTTTTTGGCCGGCCACTACGCGGCCGATCATGAACACTTCCCGTTTCTTTAAAGCGAATGAACAGTTTTTCAACCGATGCCTGAACAACTGGGGGCCTCTCAGGGTGTTTGTCATTTAAAGCAGTAGCAACTGATCGGTGTGTGTTACCAAGCCTCGCACACATTAAAACTATCTCCACCCGTTACCACGCCTTGCACACATTAAAACTATCTCCACCCGTTCATCTATTGTCAATTTCTGTGCCATAGGTTCAACAACAAATCTGAAAAGAACAAAACACATATTAAAACACAAATTATTAAAATGTGCCTTTGGTTCCTGACTTTTGCGCCACCCTGTATATAAGCCCTCTGACCCACACAGATCTCCAGCTACGTAAGATGAAGAGCTCCTCAGGAAAGCAACTCTCTCCTTCACTAAGACAAGTCAATAAATAGAGGCGAGGCCACGAACCTGACCTCCGTGCAATGAAATATCATTAAGCGTAACTCCTGCCAGGCTACCATATATATATATATATATATATATATATATATATATATAATATATATATGGCCGTATAAAAATTTAATTTCCGATAAATCCTTATTTTTCAATAAAATTTCACATTATACGACTGGTTCGGAATTTATATTATGATATATAAGGCCCATCCCCGAATTCCTCTTGATTTATAGAAGTAACTTCTATTCAAACATTTACCAAACATATTCTCTCTCTCTCTCTCTCTCTTCTCTCTCTCTCTATATATATATATATATATATATATATATATAATATATATATCTTATATATATATATGCGGATGAGAGCGTGTCTGAGGAGCATAGAGGCATACCTTATGTCAAATAGACGTTTTATTTATATCCACATATATACATACGTGAATTCTTGCCTTATCTGAATTGAAAATAGTGTTCCCCATACGCGAGTTTGCTATATGTGTAAACTATAAAGTGTAAAGTAATAAAAATTAACATATATATATATATATATATATATATATATATATATATAATATTATATATATATATATATTCGTATACGTCAGTTTAGTCGTGCGTCAACCAGTCACCGGCATCTTATAAGGAACGTGTCCGAAACACTTTTTGGGTGGACAAGAGCAATTGTACTCTATTCTAATTCAACCTCACTATTTATGTGTGTGTATGTGTGTGTGTGTGTGTGTGTGTTCCTAAAGGAATCGCGACAAACTTGAGGATACACGCAGCCCATCGCGAGACGAACTTCGTTATCACGACAGTAGCACTGTTGCGGTGTTTATCTTTATAAATGCTATCTTTTATTATGAAAAAAGTGGTTAGAGAGAGAGAGAGAGAGAGAGAGAGAGAGAGAGAGAGAGAGAGAGAGAGAGAGAGAGAGAGAGAGAGAGACCCTAAGATCCACTCTAGGCTAGCCCAAGAAGGAAATAAAGAAGTTTGAAAAGCAATGAAAAAAAGAACGTTGAAAACTTATCCCATGCTTACACTTATAGACGCGTAAAGCTTTCACACGGGAATAGTAGTAATAGTAAAGTATAGATTAGACAAGGCTCTCTTCCTCCTCCGTCAGCCACTGCTGACAGAAAATAATGGTGAAAGAAGATTTATAAGAAAGTAGGAAAAAGTATAATGAAAATAATAGCTTCAGAGTTCATTCACACCATGCGTACACTTATCCCGTGCACTCAGTTACGCATTAGAAGACAGTGGAAAATAAAAGTTAGCGTGAATACTAAACTACTCATCTAATCTACGCCATGGTTTTTTTTAAGGATTTTTTATTTATTTATTATGTACAAGAAGTTATCATTTCGTCGTCGCATCATTTCTGCGTAGCCTGCCAAAGCAACCGTACCGAAGATTTTAACATAACATAACCCGACAGATAAAAGTCCAAAGGGGTTAAGTCGGGTGATCGAAGTGGCGTATCCATCGTTGAAAAACATCAACATGAACGAGATGCACCAAAAGTTTACGTTTACGTAACTACAAAATCAATTCATTTTTCTTTGACGATTTTACCGGGACTGGAGCGAATTATCTTATTATACTACAGACACTTCCAAATTAGGGCTACTTAAGCTGACATGAGAAGTGTAATCTTTCAACAAGACGTCGCACTATGCCGATGCTGTTCGTAATTTTCTGGACATAACCTTTTCTCTAAGGTGGATAAGCCTTGGTGGACCAGTGACAGAGCCATCTCAATCACGTCACTTAACTTCTTTGGATTATTAACTCTGGGGCTCTGTTAAAACACTTGGGTACTGTTACAAACTCAGTAGCATGACAGAACTTTATCAAAGAAACAAAGGTCACTGGATCTATTCCACAGGATCATCTTGCTAATGTTGTAATGGAGTGCGAGCATCGAATATACATTGCAACGACAAATGATGGTCATCTTGTGAAAGTGTTTTAAACTTGGGCAGTTTGGAAATGTTCTTTTTTTTATGCAGGAATGAGGAGTCAAGGGCGAGCGCCCGCAAAAATGCCGTCCCCCATAGAAGGGGTAGACGGTCAAGGTCCTTAAAAAAGATGCTATTTTTTAATTTTAAAAAGATTGTGTAGTAAGATGCACGTATGTGTAATGGGGAATAGAGGGAGAAGTGTGTGTGTTTGAGAGTATGCTAGACTACTCACAGGGTAGGTGACACAGAAAATATCAGCCAAAGAGCACAGTGACAGAAGAAACGGGAGTTCCAGTACTTTCTGTCTCTTGCCTTACGTCCCCCTGGAGTATTTCCCTGGTCGACTGGTTTCTACAATCTCCTGATCTATTATGTACCGTAAATCCTGTAAACAGCTATATATATATTATATATAATATATATATAATATAATATATATATATATATATATAATATATATATATATATATATACAGTATATATATATTAGGGTGTTTCACGGCAGTGTGGTTGATGGATGAAGTGGAAGGAAGTTCAATCCACATTGATGCCCCTGTTCCTTTTGCCGAGGAAACTCGTCTGAACAGGTTTCAACTAGATCAGAACACGTTTAGGGGTCCCGAGATTTGACGCTTCAGATTGCTTAGGTATTTCTAATTTCAGCTGTTCTAGTGTTAGTCGACTGCCTTGCTTCCTGACGGAAGGGTGCACTGCTCTGTCCTTCGTGTCAGTTGTCGAGTTTTGTCCTTGTTGTGTCTACCGTTGCGTATAAATTGTACTCTTTTCTAATTCGTATATTTCCTCATTGCAGATAAACATGGCAACTCGAAGCAAGAAAGAGGTTTGGCTCATCGGACACCCGAATAAGGAGATCCTGGGTAGCCGCCTGCCGACGAAGTTGCAAGTCTTGCAAAAGTGCTTCTTCCATCAAAAACAGGAAAACCTAGGACGGAGAAAATGTCTGAACCTCTGTTTGGATGCTGTGATGGTGTTCTGGAAAAGAGCAAGGATCCCTACTATGAGGCGGGACAGCGCCCTTCGGAAAATGGAAGCTCTGCTCCAGCGTTACGACAAGTTGGTGAAAAGCAGGAACAGATCCGAGGAGAGCTGTCGTGTTGCGGAGGACATGTTCAAGGCTGAACTCAAGAACGAAATCCTCGATATTGGTCATTCCAATGCCCTTTCTATGATGACAAACGAGGAAGACAAGCTCTTCTACAAGAGTCAGCAGGAGGACCCAACAGAGAGCAGTATGGGATCGGCAGACATGAAGCTGGCCCAAATGGAGAGTAGGAAAAGGCGTCGAGAGGAACAGCAGGAGGAGAGACGACACCGGGAATTCGAGCGGGCCAAGACGGTTACAGAAGCTGCTACTCTTGAAGACAGCTCCTCGTCCTCGGCGTCGCTATCTGCGAAAGATGATCCCTCCTTGGCAGCCTCCACGTCTGCTTCATTTCCTCCAAGGAAGCGGTCGCGGAACCTCATCACTCAGGATGTGGCTGTCGCGTACGACCGGATGAACATTTCTTATCGTGATGCAGCGATGTCCTACGCCGTCGTCGCGCAATCCTTGGGGCACGATTTGAACGAGGTATCCATCTTCCACAATGTATCGTGCTCGCCAGTCGCTTCGGAAGCAAGCAGCAGAGGCGTATCAAAAGGGAGAATTCTGTCCTGAGGAGCCCTTGGTGTTGCACTGGGACGGGAAAATGCTGCCTGAAATCACAGGTGACGGATCTGTGGACCGGATTGCTGTGCTGGTCACCGGGAACGGCCAGGAGAAGCTGCTTGGAGTTCCGAAAGTTCCAGTTGGCACGGGAGCGGAGACGGCACGCGTCTGCATTGATCTTGTGGGGGAACACGACCTGTCCGAACGAATCAAGGGGTTATCATTCGACACAACGGCATCGAACACCGGGATTCACGTGGGAGCCTGCGTCAAGATTGAGGAGGGTCTCGGGAAGCAACTTCTTTACCTAGCATGCAGGCACCATATGTACGAAATCGTCCTGGCCCAAGTCTTCCGGTCTTCGATGGGCCCCACCTCTGGGCCCGAGACTGGGATCTTCAAAAGATTCCAAGAGCATGGGGTTTCATCGACCGATCTCTTATCACCACTGCTATTGATTCAGATAGCTGCAGCATCGCTGGACCTCTTCAGGGTCTCAAGGACCGAACTGTCCTTGTCGAGAGGGAAGCTCTGGCTTCTGGTCAGCCGCGGGATGACTACCAAGAACTTCTTCAACTGGTTATCCTCTTTCTCGGGGAAGAGACTGTCGCCAATGTGCCACTGCGGAAGCCAGGAGCATACCACCATGCGCGGTGGATGGCGAAAGCCATTTACGGATTGAAGCTGTACCTCCTTCAGGACCAGTTCAGGATGACCGGGCGGGAGCTGAAAGGAGTCACAGAAATCTGCCTGTTCGTCGCCCTGGCCTACGCAAAGGCTTGGAGTCGTGCGACGAGAGCAGAGCAGGCCCCACGTGTGGATCTGGAGTTCTTGCTGGACCTGGAAATACTGCAGGAAGATGCCGTGATCGTCGACGTCGCCAAGCAAGCGCAAGCGGCCATGAAACGACACCTCTGGTACTTCTCCGAGACGCTGGTCGGCTTGGCATTCTTCGATCAAGGGGTTCCTCAGGAAGAGAAACAAAGGATGCGAGAGAACCTCGCCAAGCCGGCATCGAGGAAAGCGTTGAAGCGTCTGGAGGGGAAGACCGTCCTCGGCTCCTTCAAAGGAAAGAAGATTTCGGATTTCGTTACCTCGAGAACGAAGGATCTCTTCACCGCACTCGGGATCAACGGCGCCTTCGTCGAAAATCCCGCTTCGTCTTGAGAAAGCGACCCACACTACCAAGCAGGCCTAGCTAGGGTCCGCGTCCTGGCTGTGGTGAACGACTCGGCTGAACGGGGGATCGCTCTCATCGAGAAATTCAATACTGCCCTAACAACGAAGGAAGAAGACAAACAGTACCTGCTGAAAGCAGTTTTCCAAGAACAGGAAGGATTTTCCGAAGCAGAAGGGGGAAATGATGAAGAAGTGATGAGTCTGTGCTCTCTGACGTAAGGCGTGATTTCTCGGGACCCCTTATTGTTGTCGAAGAAGTCTCATTTTTGGCCAGGAGTGATAAAAATGTAAAACGAACACGGGCATCTATGTGGATTAAAAATATAATGTGGTTCTCATTTATGAAACACCCTAATATAGTGTATATAATATATATATATATATATAATAGAGAGAGAGAGAGAGAGAGAGAGAGAGAGAATATATACGGTGTATATATAACCTTTGGTATAACCTTTGGTTAACTTCCGCCCGAATTGTTCATTCTGACGAAGGTCAAGCTTTTCACTCCACCTTATACCTACAGTTTTAACGTGGAATCCGAACCACGCCCCACCAGCAGCCCAGCGTCTTAACCACTAGGCCACCCAGGGTACCCATTTATCTACCAACCACTTTCTTTATTGTGTGGAAGGATGAACGGCTGGATTTTGCTAGATTTTGCTGCGCGCTGGCTGCCGTCACCGGGTTTCGATCCCGGGGCCGATGGATTCGTAGTCAGCGACGCTAACCACTACACCACCGAGGCGCATATATATATATATATATATATATATATATATATATACACAGGGTGTCCGAGAATTATCTGTACAATTTTTGGCTGTTATTAAAAGTCAACCATGAAGTGTAGAAATTCCAGTGTTGTCCCATTTTACAGAGAATCTCATTCAGTTTTTTCTGATACCAAGTTTTGACAAGTTTTTTAGAAATTCCAGTGTGTCCGAACATTATCTGTACAATTTCATCTTTAATAAAATTCTTGATAACACGTAAAATTCTTAAACAAGATTATTTAGAATCTGTATTTTCAAAAGTTTCTTTTATTAAAGTAACGTTGTTACAAACATTCGATATGTGCACCATTAGTGATTCGCAAAACATCCAATCGATACTCCAAATGTTGCCATGTACGCTGCAGCATATCCACATCAATTCGCTCAATAGCAGCTGTGATTCTTGCTTTTAAATCATCAATGTCTGTCACCCGCGTACATTTCTAAAAGACTTGTCAAAACGTGGGATCAGAAAAAACTTAATGAGATTCTCTGTAAAATGGGACAAAACTGGAATTTCTACACTTCAGGGTTGACTTTTAATAACAGCCAAAAATTGTACAGATAATTCTCGGACACCCGGTAATATATATATATATATATATATATATATATAATATATATTATATATATATATATATATATTATATATATTATTTCACGAAAGTAACACGTGAAAAATATTTAAAATATTTATGATGAAAAAACCACGAAGAAAAGGAAACACAGAATGGTGCTCAAGCGCTTTCGTCTAATGACGAAGTGTGAGTGTTCCTGAGGATGTCATTAGACGAAGCGCTTGAGCACCATTCTGTTTCCTTTCCTTCGTGGTTTTTTCATCATATATATATATATATATATTTGATCAATAAAAAAACTGACCAATTATTTTTGCATCATTATTTCTCGGACACCCTGTATCTTCAACAGTAAAAGTTAATACGATCCTAAGATACGTCAAAAGTAGGTGGTTTTTTTTTTACATTACTTGCTCACTTTTAGGTTTATATTTTAAATAAAATTACTTTTGAGCAAAATTTAAAAAAAAAAAAATATATATATATATATTCTCTTCCAAATCCGACCCCTTAGTTTCCGAAACCTATAAAATTAAAAAGTGCCCCAAAAAGTGAGTAGATTTTTTGAAAAATATTTAATCAGCTTTTACGAAATTAAATAAAAATAAAAAAAAAGTCGTAAAATCTCTTAACGAATTTTTAATCTTTTAATCTAATAAAAAATTAATTCACCAAATTTTAAGAAAAAAGGCGAATCATATAGATACATATAGATACAGGGTGTTCTAAAATTATCTAGTAAACTATTATGTCTGTCGATCAGTAGTCGGACGTTGTGAACAATGTGTTTAAGTTGATGAGAGACACTTTGAACATCTAAACTAAACAATTATTGTTGCCCTATTTGAAATAAAAGGGTTAAATATTGCATAATTTTTGTTTACTAGGTAATTTTAGAACACCCTGTATAAATAGCGTCCCAAAAGTCCTGTCCCATAATGTACATGATATTATTAGCTTTTGGGACAGGACTTCTCTCTCTCTCTCTCTCTCTCTCTCTCTCTCTCCCGCAGGGGGTATAAAGGTTATCCCGCAGGGGGTATAAAGGTTATGCACATTTCTTCTGGATGTAGTAAACTTTATACTTGGGGTGTGACAGCCCTCCGGTCCCGAGTCGTGGGATTCTAGAGGAACTGGCTGCCAGCTCCTTTAGGTTCTCTCTCTCTTTCGGGAGGGCGGGTAAAGTATTTTGCACAATCCCGTCCCGTGGGTTACTAGGACCCCATCCCATCCCTACTCTGTCCTTTTAGATTACGTTAAGGTTGTTCTCCTCTCACTGCAAAAAAAAAAAAAAAAAAAAAAAAAAACTTTTCTTTTAGTATTAAGTCTTTTTCTCTTCTTTTACTATTAGGACCCTACTGCTACCTCATGCGTGGGAAGAGAGGCTTTGGAACCTCTATAAATAACACCATTTAACGCTCGTAGGTTGTGAGAGACTGGGATGGAGGGGTCCCAGGCGTAGGGGCGCGATGAATGGAGTGTGGCTAGTGCCCCGTTAAGCCCATTCCTAACGCGTAATGGCTTGACCAGCCCCCTGCGACCGTTCTTTGGTGACCAATTGATGGTGCTTGGCTGTACTGCTCTGAGGTGAGAGGGCTTTACTGCCCAGCTGGCTGCCAGGCCAGCGTAAAGTCTCGGGCGTAGCCTCTGGGTCTGGTGGGATATCCCTTGAACACTGGATTCTAAGAGTCTGGCCCACTTGTGAGTGACTAGTAAGACTTAGTAAGGGGCTGCATCTCGCTGTCGCTCCTGGCGGAAAATCCGTGACGCTTGCGTCGCGAGTGTTTGTCAGTTGGTAGCTGCGACACGTTTGGGACGGTCCGGCCCTGGGGAGACCTTTGGTCGGTGCGGCAGCAGGAGAGGTGTAGTCTTCTGGAAGGAATGAACGTCACTTGCGAAAAGGCGGGTGCGGCTACGCGCGGGATTAATTCACCCCCCCCCCCTTTTTTATATACTGGTCATAACGTTTTTGGATAGTTTTCATTGCTAGAACGCTTTATCTTATTCAGAGTATTCAGAAAAAACAAAAAAAAGAGAAAATATGGCAGGGCCAGCTAAATTGAAAGCAGAATGCTTTAAATGTAAAGTTAATCATTGGTGCGTAGACTTCCCAGAGGGTAATATCAGCGATATCACATCCCTTAGTGTATGTTTGTTTTGTAAACTTAGAGACAACCACGAAAAGGAAGTTAAAGAGCTAAAGGAATTAGTAAAAAAGCTTGAAGCTAGGGTCGTAGCACTGGAAATCCAACCCAGTGGACAAGATCAAATTAAAAACACACCAGCAGATTCAAACTGTAAGATTAAGTATCAAGAACAAAGGGAGGGCTCAAAGAAGGGGCTGATAGAGAAGGGTGGGAAGGGATCGATAGAGAAGGGTGGGAAGGGGCCTGCTGATGGCCCAAAGAAACCGAAGGATGTAGCTACCTGTCGGGGTGGGTCGGGTGGTGTAACTGCGTGTATGGGTGGCGACGGGTTTCGAAAGGTCTCGGGCAAGAAGGCTGCGAAGCCGAAGCCTGAGACCCCAGTTGCCCCTGTCAAGACCTCTAACCGCTTTAGTCTCCTGTGCTCGAAGGAGGAAGACACCGTTTTGATTGGGGACTCGCAGATCAGGGGCCAGGAGAAGTACTTTGCTTCTGCAAACCGGGATGGGAGGAAGGTAAGGTGCTTACCTGGGCGGGGAACGGCGCACTTAAGGAAGGAGGTAGAGAAGGTGCGCGTGGATAGTCGGAGGACTGCGATCGTTGTCCACGCTGGTGGCAATGACCTGTTCCTCAAAGGCGGTGGGGTAGGTCTTACAGAAGGGATCATCACCGAGATCATGTCTCTTGCGGATGATCTAAAACTGAAGACAGACAGGGGAATGTTAATGGGTATTTTACCGCGAATGAATGTCAGTGACCACTCGCTCAGTAAGGTCATTGGCATCAACGAGAGGGTACAAGACTTGTGCGTTCCGCTGGGCGTGAAGTTTATTGACCCCTTCGATGCATTTTCGGGTAGGTGGGACCTTTACCAGAGGGATGGTGTCCACCTCAATGACAAGGGTAAAGGTGTGCTAGGCGCGCTGCTCGACCGGCACCTATACAGAATGGTGAGGTCGAGTCCTGGGAGAGATGATGGGCCCCCACCGGGGAGAGATGAGGATGAGCCGGTGGCGGACGTACCTTCGACTGAAGGGTGCGGCGAAGTACAGATGGGTGACCCTCCTCCTACGTTGGAGGGGGCTCAGTCTCCTGTGGAAGTTGCCCCCTCGTTAGTGAGGGGCTCTTCAACTCCCGACAGCCTTGGCTGTTCGGGAAACGGGTCGTGCTAGGGGGCGGTCAGAATAGGGAAGGCTCCCTCCGTGCAATGCTTTTTAATGCTAGGTCAATTAGGAACAAGTTTCGCGAGCTACGGGCGCTCTTAGCATCAGAATACCAGGATATCGTTGCTATCACCGAGTCCTGGATTCATACTGATCGTAGGGACTACGTTGGGGAGTTCGAAATTCCCGGGTATAGAATGTTTCGCAAAGACCGCACCCGTGGGGGGGGGGTGGGGTACTAATATACGTCAGAGACACGTTGAGTCCGGTTGACTGCCAGTTCCGGTCGGAACGGGAGCTGCTTGGCGTCGATCTGAACGTGGGAGGGACGAACTATAGGTTAATCTTGGTGTACAGACCTCCGCATCTCCTCCTCGAGGAGGATACAGCCCTGTACACCGAACTCAGTAGCCTGCTAGGGGATAGGGTGTGTGTAGTTTTAGGAGACTTCAACTGTCGCGGCATAAAGTGGGAAAACAGGACTGCCGATGCTGAAGGGAGGAGGCTAGTTGACTTTGCTGATGAGAACTTCCTCACTCAGTGGGTCAACGAGCCTACACGAGGCGAAAGCGTTCTAGACTTAGTATTCACGACCGAAGACAACCTCGTCACTGGCCTCACCGTTGACGAATCGTTGGGCGGGAGTGATCACGGTATTATTAGGTTCCGTGTGTGCGTCCCTCGGGTGAAGCGTAGTAACTCGAGAGGCAGTAAGCTCGATCTCCGGCGGGCGAACTTTGTTAGCCTCAGGGATAGCGTAGCAGAGATGGGGTTAGAGGTTGGCGGCGATGTTGAGGGAGTGTGGAGTGCATTCCGGGATGAGTTTATGGTGCTGCAGTCTGCTGCCATACCCTCAAAACTGGTCACCCCTGCTTCAACGCAGCCTAAGTGGTTCAATCGTGGCATCGCTTCGGCTATCCGAAATAGGAAAGTAGTGTATAGGAGGGCGAAGGCCAATCGTTCCCACGAGAACACTGAAGCGTATGTCCGCCTGTGTAGGGAAGTGAAGGCGAAGGTTAGGCTAGCGAAACGTAACGAAGAACTACGGGTGGCAAGCCTCTGCAAGAGGAACCCTAAGGAGTTCTTCAGTTATGTTAATAGTAGAAAGCCTATTAGAAGCATGATAGGTCCTTTAAAGGACGGAAGCGGCGTTCTGCGGACCTCCGACGCGGACATCGCTAAGGTGCTTAATGAGTACTTTGCGGGAGTGTTCACCAGGGAGGATACCCGCGTCATCCCCGAGCCAGCTGTGAGGCACGAAGGTGCTGACCTGGATAGTGTTAGATGTACCGCGACAGTCGTTGCTCATAGAATAGACAAACTGAGCGCGTTTAAGGCTCCTGGGCCAGACCAGTTTCTCCCCAGTGTTTTGCGAGAAGTGCGCGACCAGGTGGCTCCCCACCTGGCTACAGTCTTCAACAAATCGTTGGAGATGGGCCAGGTGCCTGGTGACTGGAGGAGGCCAACGTGACCCCTATCTTTAAGAAAGGGGATCACGAAAGTCCAGGGAACTATCGTCCTATTAGTCTCACTTCAGTTGTAGGTAAATTATTAGAAAGGATAATAGCTGATAGAATCGTTGACCATTTGGATTCCTACAAGCTGCTTGGGGACTCCCAACATGGGTTTAGACGGCATAGGTCGTGTCTCACCAACTTGCTCGAGTTTTTCCACGTCATGTTGAGTGAGTACGATAAGAGTAGGGCGATTGATATACTTTATCTCGACTTTCAGAAAGCCTTTGATAAGGTACCTCACCGCCGGCTAATGGCGAAAGTGCGCGCGCTGGGTATCGGTGGGGAAATAGGTAGGTGGATTGAAAACTGGCTAAGGAATAGGCGGCAGAGGGTGGTAATTAAAGGGGCTAGTTCGGGTTGGGCCTCGGTCACTAGTGGGGTTCCTCAGGGTTCCGTTTTGGGGCACTGTTGTTTGCGAGTGCAGGCGAGGGCCACAAAGTTGATCCCTTCCGTTAGGCATATGGGCTACAATCGACGGTTACGCGCCCTGAACTTGTTTTCGCTTGAAACTCGGAGGCTGCGCGGTCAACTGATCGAGGTTTTCAAGCTCTTACGAGGGTTCAACGATGTCGATTTTAGAAGTATGTTTAGTTTAAATGATAACCCAACTCGCAACAATGGTTGGAAGTTGGATTTGAAACGGTTTAGGACTAGTGTGTTTGGGAATTACGTTACGTTAAGATCTGTGACACATGGAACAGGTTATTCGGAAGTTGTGAACAGTTCCTCTGTGGATCAGTTCAAGAAAAGGTTAGACCAAATTTTGCACACTCTTTGAGTGTGTAGAAAATTTTCCGTGGCCACCCGTTGCCATTGGTACCTCCTCGGTATGGGCCGCAAGGCCTTTTGAGGTACTCTTTTCTTGTAACTCCTTGTAACTCTCTCTCTCTCTCTCTATATATATATATATATATATATATATATATATATATATATATATATATATATTTTTTTTTTTTCCTTACTTATAGTTTTCATGATTTATTGGCCATATGCCATTAATATTCTTCTCTACAACTTTTCGCAACAATCCAAAGGTGACTCCACTTATTTACGTCTTTACGAAAAGGCACCTCAGTTTTATGATGAAACTGAAATCCTTTTATGAAAGGAAGCTAAAATACAATGCCGTCGTAGTGTAATACAGCACAAACTGAATGACGGCAATCTGTCCCTCGTGAACAAAATTAAAACAATAAATGATAGGCGGTTAAAGTTTTATGGAAATGAAGATATAATAATGACAGTTTCATCCTCTGTCCGTGCCAACTTGTCCATAAAATGAAGATACGCCAAACAAATTATATACACACACATAGAGATAAAATATGTACATTTTTTGCTTACTTTAAGCTATGGAGTTTTCTCATTATGTCTTTGTATACTGTGCGTGATACAGTTCTCTCGACGTGACACTTAACGTTAGATCTAACGTGGGTTAGATTACCTAAGGTTAGGTTTGATTAGACCTAGTTCGGTTGTTTTGTACGAGTTTTGGTTAGGTTAGGTTAGGCTCGTTAGGTTTGATGAAGTTGGTTTATTTGAGTGTCGATACAATGTCCCGTCAAATAGATACCCATAATATCCTATACAGAATCTCTTATCTACTCGAAAAATTATTTACTGTTTCGAGTGGTGATAGTATCAGCTGGAACTGTCATTCTCGCATGTTGGTATCAATCTTCTTAAAATCATTAAATACTTAATTGCACAATACCAAACCAAATTATTAAAAGTAGAATTCCCAAACCTTTAATGGCTTTCATAGGGGTTTAAACAATTTAGCTCTCTCTCTCTCTCCTCTCTCTCTCTCTCTCTTAATCCCTTCCGTTAGCATATGGGCTACAATCGACGGTTACCCGCCCTGAACTTGTTTTCGCTGGAAACTTGGAGGCCGCGCGGTCAACTGATCGAGGTTTTCAAGCTCTTACGCGAGTTCAACGATGTCGATTTTAGAAGCATGTTTAGTTTAAATGATAACCCAACTCGCAACAATGGTTGGAAATTGGATTTGAAGTGGTTTAGGACTAGTGTGTGTTGGAATTACTTTACGTATAAGATCTGTGACACGTGGAACAGGTTACCTTCAGAAGTTGTGAACAGTTCCTCTGTGGATCAGTCAAGAAAAGGTTAGACCAAATCTTGCACACTATTGAGGGTGTGAAAATTTTCCCTGGCACTGTTGCCATTGGTACCCCTCGGTATGGGCCGCAAGGCCTTTTGAGGTGCTTCTTTTCCTTGTAACTCTCTCTCTCTCTCTCTCTTGTATTGTATGAATCAACTCGTATTACAAACATCAAATACAAAACAAAGACATTATCTCGCATCGAATTTGATGGGAAAAAAATATAATAGCATTTTTTTTTTTGAAAAGCAAAAGTTCTTGAATATTCGTTGTAACTTCGAAAAGATATGGAAAATGATTTCGCTAAATCCAGATGTTTTTACTGATATTTCGTTATCTAATAAAATATGTACAGTACATTACTTTATGGCGATAAGACATCAGAAAAATTCTTAGATCGATCGTATTACAACAATATCTTACATTTAAAACTATATATATATATATATATATATATTTATATATATATATATATATATATATATATATATATATATATATATATGAGAACTACAGCAGACATTCAGTATTTTATGGACGGTACATTTATCGTTCATTTTCCTAAGGATTATATTTGCTTACGTTCATTTAAGTTAGGTTACGTTAAGTTAAATTAGATTAGATT
Organism: Bathynomus jamesi; assembly: GCA_023014485.1. Lineage (NCBI taxonomy): Eukaryota > Metazoa > Arthropoda > Malacostraca > Isopoda > Cirolanidae > Bathynomus > Bathynomus jamesi. Next base: position 98,105 of record JAJOZX010006327.1, on the reverse strand, counting down.
AGACGAAGTTCGGTTAAATTAGGGTACCATAACAGAATTGGCGATGAAATCTACTGTCGACAAAGTTAGCATATATGTATAAGTTGAGAGAGAGTTACAAGGAGTTACAAGAAAAGAAGTACCTCAAAAGGCCTTGCGGCTCATACCGAGGAGGTACCAATGGCAACGGGTACCACGGAAAAATTCATATACCCTCAAATAGTGTGCAAGATTCGGTCTAGCCTTTTCTTGAACAGATCCACAGAAGAACTATTCACAACTTCTGAAGGTAACCTGTTCCACGTGTCACAGATCTTATACGTAAAGTAATTCCCACACACACTACTGCTAAACCATTTCAAATCCAACTTCCAACCATTGTTGCGAGTTGGGTTATCATTTAAACTAAACATGCTTCTAAAATCGACATCGTTGAACCCACGTAGGAGCTCGAAAACCTCGATGAGTTGACCGCGCAGCCTCCGAGTTTCCAGCGAAAACAAATTCAGGGAGTGTAAGCGTCGATTGTAGCCCATATGCCTAACGGAAGGGATTAACTTTGTGGCCTTCGCCTGGACTTCTCCAGCCTGTCAATATCTTTCCTGAGGGTGGGCGACCAGAACTGCACAGCATACTCCAGGTGCAGTCGAATTAGAGAATTGTATAGAGAGAGCACAATCTCCTTGTTCCGAAATCGAAAGTGCCTCCTTATATAACCCAAAGCTTCTGGGCTTTTTTTCCACCACTACACAATGTTTAGTAAACTTAAGGTCGCTGCTAATTAACACACCCAAGTCCTTTTCCAAACAAGTGGACTCGATATTACTCCCAACATCGAGTAGTCCGACTTGGGATTGGCGTAGCCAATGTGCATGACCTTGCATTTACCCAAGTTAAATGGCATTTGTCATTTTTCCGACCACTCTCCAATCCAACGCAGCTGCTCGATCGCCTCGGGCGTCCCAACATTGGCCCCAAGCTTGGTGTCATCAGCGAATTTGGCGATCCTACTGACGATGCCAGCGTCGATATCATTTATGTAAATGATAAACAACAGTGGCCCCAAAACGGAACCCTGAGGAACCCCGCTAGTGATCAAGGACCAACCCGAGCTAGTTCCTTTAATTACAACCTTCTGCCGCCTATTCTTCAGCCAGTTTACAATCCACCCTACATAACTTCCCCACCGATACCCAGCGCGCGGACTTTGCCCATTAGCCGGCGGTGAGATACCTTATCAAAGGCTTTCTGAAGGTCGAGATAATGTATTTCAATCGCCCTACATTTATCATACTCACTCCACATGACGTGGAAAACTCGAGATGTTGGTGAGACACGACTATGCTGTCTAATCCCATGTTGGGAGTCCCCAAGCAGCTTGTAGGAACCCAAATAGTCAACGATCCTATCGGCTATTATCCCCTCTAATAATTATTTACCTACAACCGAAGTGAGACTAATGGGGACGATAGTTCCCTGGACTTTCGTGATCCCCTTCTTAAAGATAGGGGTCACATTGGCTTCCCTCCAGTCACCAGGCACGTCTCCAATGATTTGTTGAAGACGGTAGTCAGATGGGGAGCCACCTGGTCGCGCACTTCCCGCAAGACTCTGGGGAAGAACTCGTCTAGCCTAGGAGCCTTAAATGCGCTGTTTGGCTATTCTATCGGCAACGACTGTCGCGGCACACGAATACTATCCAGGAGAGCCCCACTTTGTGCCTGACGCCTGGCTCGGGGATGACACGGGTGTCCTCCCTGGTGAACACTCCTGCAAAGTACTTATTCAGCACATTAGCGATGCCCGCGTTGGATGTCCACAGCACGCCGCTGGGGTCCTTTAACGGGCCTATCCTGCTTCTAATGGGCTTTCTACTATTAACATAACTGAAGAACTCCTTAGGGTTCCCCTTGCAGAGGCTTGCCACCCGGAGTTCTTCGTTACGTTTCGCTACTAACTTTCGCCTTCACTTCCCTTCACAGGCGGACATACGCCTGTGTTCTCATGGGAACGATTGGCCTTCGCCCTACTATACGCAGCTTTCGTCTTTCGGATAGCCGAAGCGATGTCAGACGCTGAACACTTAGGCTGCGTTGAAGCAGGGGTGACCGGTTTTGAGGGTATGGCAGCAAACTGCACCACCATAAACTGGTCCCGGAATACACTCCACACTCCTTCAACATCCCCGCCGACCTCTAACCCCATCTCACCTACGCTATCCCGGTGGCCAACAAAGTCTGCCCGCCGTAGATCGAGCTTACTGCCTCTCGGGTTTCTACGCTTCACCCGAGGGACGCACACACGGAACCTAATCAGACCGTGATCACTCCGCCTACGATTCGTCAACGGTGAGGCCAGTGACGAGGTTGTCTTCGGTCGTGAATACTAAATCTAGGACGCTTTCGCCTCGTGTAGGCCCATTGACCCACTGAGTCAGGAAGTTCTTATCAGCAAAGTCAAGTCAAATAGCCTCCTCCCTTTGGCATCAGCTGTCCTGTCTTCCCACTTTATGCGCGACAGTTGATCTCCTAAAACTACACACCCCTGTCCCCTAGTAGGCTACGGAGTTCGGTGTGCAGGCTGTATCCTCCTCGAGGAGGAGATGCGGAGGTCTGTACATCAGATTAACCTATAGTTCGTCCCTCCCACGCTCAGATCGACGCCAAGCAGCTCTCGTTCCGATCGGAACTGGCATCACCGGACTCAATGTGTCCCTGACATATACGAGAGAGAGAGAGAGAGAGAGTTATAAGGAGTTACAAGGAAAAGAAATACCTCAAAAGGCCTTGCGGCCCATACCAAGGAGGTACCAATGGCAACGGGTGCCACGAAAATTTTCTACACCCACAAATAGTGTGCAAGATTTGGTCTAACCTTTTCTTGACGTGATCCGCAGAGGAACTGTTCACAACTTCTGAAGGTATCCTGTTCCACGTGTCACAGATCTTATACGTAAGTATTCCCCACACACACTAGTCCTAAACCGTTCCAAATCCAACTTCCAAACATTGTTGCGATTGGGTTTCATTTAAACTAAACATGCTTCTAAAATCGACATCACTGAACCCGAGTCGCGTTAGCGTCGATTGTAGCCCATATGCCTAACGGAAGGGCTTAACTCTGTGGCATTCTTCAGCAGTTTTCAATCCACCTACTACTTCCCCCCAATACCCAGCGCGCGCACTTTCGCCATTAGCCGGCGGTGATGTACCTTATCAAAGGCCTTCTCATCAATCGCCCTACTCTTATCATACTCACTTAACATGACGTGAAAAACTCGAACAAGTTCGTGAGACACGACCTATGCCATTTAAACCCATGTTGGGAGTCCCCAAGCAGCTTGTAGGAATCCAGATGGTCAACAATCCTATCCGCTATTATCCCCTTTAATTATTTACCTGCAACAACTGAAGTGAAATGGTGTATTTATGGTTCTAGGACAGTTCATACCAGGACAACTTAACCCAGACAACTCATACCGGGACAATCATACCTAGGACAACTCATACATAGGACAGAAAAAAAATGAAAAATTAATGAAAACATTTATTTGTAAAATTAAAAATTAAATTTAAACATTTAGAATTCATGCAAGTTATTAATGAAAACATTTTGAAATGAAAACATTTATTTTTAAAATTAATGAAAACATTTATTTTGTAAATTAAATTAAATTTAAACATTTAAAATTCATGCAAGTTATATATATATATATATATATATATATAAATATATATATGCCCAGTTAGGTTCATTGAATGCCCGGTTAGGTCAACTGAATACCCGTTGGGTTCATTGAATGCCCAGTTAGGTCAACTGTACGCCCTTGACGATTGGTTAGGTTAGGTCGTGATATTTTCGTTAAAACTAACGAAAATATCAACTAAACCTAACCAATCGTCAAGGGCGTACAGTTGACCTAACCGGGCATTCAAATTTTATCCTATGTAAATAATGGTTCTCTATTTATTATATGTTTGCAATAAATAATAAATTTGTTGTTATTGTTTTCTTATCTTTTTTGGTTAATTTCAGAGTTTAACTTTCGGGGTGGATATAGGTGAAAAGATCAACATTGGGGTGTAATTGTTGAAGAGAGTATGAGTTGTCCTAGGTATGAGTTGTCCGGGTCTGAGTTGTCCGGTATAAGTTGTCCGGGTATGTGTTGTCCTGGTATGAGCTGTCCGGTCACGGTTATTTATAGAGGTCCCAAAGCTTCTCTTCCCACGCATGAGGTAGCAGAGAGAGAGAGAATGGGAAGCCTCAAAGACCTTTCGGTCCACTCGGGGAGGTCCTGCTACCAAACTGTTCATTTTTTAACTATTCAAGAAGTGGTAGAAAAATGGATAGAAAAGCATAAGGCTCTCTCCCCACCCTGCTCCCTCCCCGCCAGAGGCAGGTACAGAAAAAGATTGAAGAAAATACCTTGACCCCCGGAAAAGTAGCCAAGGAAACTTTACGGGAAAGAAAAAATATAAGCTATCTCTACAATTATGCTATGCGCACTTAGAGATCGTACACTAGATAGTACCATTGTATAAACTAACCAATAATATACTTGTGTCGATCGTATATCAACCACTTGGTATCATTACAAAACCCCGAACATGTGGTTTCGACTTTATACAAGATATTTGCAGCTCCATTTACCGAGGTATCGATCCAACAAAAACCCAATGGCCCACTCTAGGTTAGCCTCAAAAGGATTAATAGAGAGGCAACGGTAAAACTCTCCATTTCTACACCCATGTACGCGCAAAGTCATCACGCCGGCACAGTAACGAAATGCTTCTACAGGAAAGGAGTTGAAACCGAGAACAGAAATCAGATTTTCCACACCATGTCTCACCCGTCACTTGCATCCAACCACCCAAGAGAAAGAAGAGAAAAAAAAAGCGTGATAGCAGAAACACAAATCTACCTCACCTAATCCACGCCATGCAGTTTTTTGTTCATTATATTAGGTATTTCTACAAATATTTATCTACTCTACTCTTAAACATTTTAAGCAAGTGTGTTGTGTGTGTGTGTGTGTTTTCTCTGATTAGATGTCTGTCATGTGTATATCTGCCAACTCTTTGAATGTCGCCGAGTTTCAGCTTGGGTCTCCCGCCGTGAAGGGTGTTTATGCGGCAAGTGATATATCGAGTCTTTCATACTTCGCGGTGTTGTGCCACCAGAAAAGTAGAGAAAATCTCTTTCAGGCGGGGAATATCAATGGGAGGGCCTTGTAACTATCCTGTGTACTTGTCCCTTATGGAGATTGAAAGTGTTTCGTGGGTGATCATCCGTTTGTTGTACGGCGAATTCATTTGAGAGAGAGAGAGAGAGAGAGAGAGAGAGAGAGAGAGAGAGAGAGAGATTATGTATTCTACATTTTCTTTCGTATCTAACTTCTCAATTACTCTGAAAATTATTCTCCATTATACACACACACACACACACCTTTCTCCATTATCCCGAAAATGTTCCCGAAATACAGATAATAACGAATGAATTCGTCATTTGTTAAAACCGTATAATGTCACTGGAAGGCTAAAACCGAGCATGAAACCATTTTAAAATGAATGAATGACGAGGGGAGAGCGAACATAATGACGACGGTAAAATGACAACGTTGTACCACGCATGGAACAAGTCAGTAAAATATAATCAATTTCGAATTATACCCTAAATTCTCTTGTTTTCGGAATGATAATTCGATACCTGAAAAAAGATTTTCTATATCATAATGATGATAAGGAAAATAATCTATACTTATATATATATATATATATATATACAAATTCTTTTATAAGTTGGAAGTCAATAAATGATTTATGATATTATTACTGCGACTCTATTTGATTTATTTAAGCTTTCCGAGCGGAAGCAGCTGACAGCTTTCTTGATAGGTTTATTAGACATTGAATTTTGGATATTCCACCGGCGATCGATGGGACCATCTCCGGGGACCCATCAGGGACCCATCAGGGGGAGTCTGTGACGAGTACTAACAGTTTCTGAAAGTGGGCAAGCATCGAGTAAATGATAGCCTCCCTCCATTCGCCTCGCAGCTTCGTATCACTTCGCAAATGCCCGCTACTATATATATATAATATATTATATATATATATATATATATATATATATTTGTGAGTGAGAGAGAAATTCCCAATTAAAGCCGCGTGAATCAATTAATAATGTTGCGCACATACGAGGCTGTATACAGAAATGAAAGATAACTCGGAGTACTTTCGTAAGTTGCTCAACTTCATCAGGTAATGAACAAAGGAAGGAGAAATCATGTTTATATATATCACAATCGTGAAATAAAATAAGAGAGAAAGAACGATAAAAATAAAGATTAGGAAGGATTAATTCCTCCGCTAATAAAACATCTCTGTAAGGTCTTTGTTTAAAATAAGGTGGGGGGGAACCTTTTCCAATAAATTTTATAGGATTATAATTATGTACATCATTAAACAAAACATCTGCAATATTTCCTTTCCTCCTCCGGCTATAATAGGCAGATATACACCAACGCCCGATTGCTCAGTGGGTAACATTGTTTCTTTGTAAGCAACGTGAAGACACTAGGGTCGGGGGTTTGACTCTCGATGATGCTAGTTAGTAATTAGTGTAATGGATTGCATTAATTGGCCTGAGCTGTGCCAATTCCTCTCTCTCTCTCTCTCTCTCTCTCTCTCTCTCTCTCTCTCTCTCTCTCTCTATATATATATATATATATATATATATATATATTATATATATATTATATATATATATATGAGACGGGATAATAGTAATAGGTAATAATAATAGTAATAGACTATTACAGGATTTTTTCAAGTAATAGTAATAGATAATAAATAGTCTATTACTTTTCTATTACAGTGGCAATGGACATATTGTGTGAACAAAGAACTGAAAAAATTAACTAAATCTACTCTAAATTAAACTAAACATGTATGTGAAATTGTGAACTAATATTGTGGCAAATTTTTCCTTCAATAAAGTAAAATTTATCAAGACCTACACTTCTACACTCTCCCAAATTGTAATGATTTGGTTGAAACAAATATGTGTTAACACGCTGCTTCTAATTGCATTTAAATAGATATAAAGATCCTTTTCAAATGAGTGAAGTACCCCACATACAAAAGTCATAGTAATAGAAGAAATCAAAAGTAATAGTAATAGAAACCCAGTAATAGACCCCATGTCTGATATATATATATATATATATATATATATATATATATTATATATATATATATATATATATATATATATTCCTCTATAATCGTCGCTAATTGGTTCCATGAACAGACGACGATTAAGGAAACGACGATTAACGAGTCATTGAAATACAGGATGTCCATAAATGTTTACCCTGAAAACAGTATACTCTCATGTTTTAATGACGAATCTTACATCCGTTTTCTTTTTACAGGTGATCTCGTACACGCATAGTTTCTGTGCTGGTGTGTTTCGTTAGCTGTTCAGTTAAGATGGCGTCTGTGACAGAGAAGGCACAATGTGTTGTGTGGCTTGCAGAAACAAAATCTCCTGTCAGTGTTCAGCGAAGGTTCAGAATAAAGTATGGAAAGAATCCACCTGATGTGAAGTTAATTAAGTCGTGGATGAAAAAACTCTTGGAAACTGGAAACGTGGAAAAGGGAAAGAGCAGTGGTAGACCATCAGTTTCCGATGGGACGGTGGAAAACATTCAAACTGCTTTCACACGGTCACCAAGGAAATTGGTGAGACAAGCTTCATGCCAACTAAAGATACCGAAGTCTACGGTGTACAAGGTGTTACACAAACGTTTGAAGTTACACGCCTACAAGGTACAAATTGTTCAAGAACTGGAGCCTGATGACCGTCCAAAACGTGAACAATTCGCTATTGACATTTTGAACAGCATTGACGAGGATAATGACTTCTTGTTACGTGTCTGCTTTTCAGACGAGGCTACGTTTCATCTTAGTGGTAGAGTCAACAGACACAATGTGCGTATTTGGGGATCGGAAAACCCACGTGCCGTAAGGGAGCATATTCGGGGCAGTCCGAAGATCAATGTCTGGTGTGGACTAATGCATGACCAGATAATTGGTCCTTTCTTCTTCGCTGAGAACACTGTTTCCGCAACTGTGTACCTGGATATGCTCACCAATTACGCCATCCCCCAGCTGCAGAACAGGCAGCCAACTGTCATCTTCCAACAAGATGGGCCACCCACTCATTGGGCGCATGTTGTTCGTGAAACTCTCGACGCAACATTTCCAAATCGATGGATTGGCAGGGACGGGCCAATCCATGGCCCCCAAGATCACCAGACATTACCCCGCTGGATTTCTTTCTCTGGGGTCATGTTAAAGATTTGGTTTATGCAACAGTTGTTCCAGATATCAGGACATTGCGAGAACGCATTACGGATGCAATTGCAACAGTTAACCCACAAATGTTGGAAAATGTGTGGCGTGAATGTGAATACCGTTTAGACATTTTACGTGCCACTAGGGGTGCACATGTGGAAGCTTATTAAGTTCATTAACTATGTATCAAAACTTTGTATGTTTATCTACTTATGATTAAAACTGTTTGAATACGAGTGTTTATTGCTTTAATCAGGGTAATCATTTATGGACACCCTATACATTTAATAATGACAATTCGTTCCAGACCACCTGGTGTCGTGGACTTACCAAATTATGAAGTGGCTGGCTGCGCATGGATGGGGGTTGGTGGGGCTTGGTGATGGAGTTTTATTGCTTGGTAGGTGAATCACCCTCCATCAGCAAATCAGGGAGATCTACTGCTGTTGATGTTAATGGATGGGGAGACTTCGGTGGATCTGATTTTCTTTTGCAGAAATAATCCAGAGTTGGTTGTAGCCTTCTTTTTCTCTTCTAAGATTTCCTTATAGCAACGAAAGGCTTGATTGGCTTCTCGAATGACTTTGGAGGATCTTTCTGCATTGGGGTGATTTTCTAAAACATCCTTCATCTTCCAGTGCCAGAAGAAATCCTTCAGATTTCCTTTTGTCAATGTCTTGACAATCTCTTCGTCCTCTTCATTTGACTCCTCTGGTACCCTGTGCTCTTGAAGCTGCAACAGTTCTTCAGTGTTGAGTTCTTCACTATGAGATTCCAAGAGCTTTTTGACATCGTCCGTTTCCAACTCGAAGCCCAATTGTTGACCCAGCACATTTTCCATTTTCAAAATCATCTATAATTTTTAGTTTAATCTCCAATGTGGTCACATTTCTAGGCCTTTTACCTTTACCACCACTGTGTACATTCTTAGGAGGGGCCATTCTCACTTAATCTTACTAAAGTGAAGTAAAAAAGCAAATATTTTAAAGTAAATTGCGTAGTAAAACTGCGCAACGCCTGCTCCACTGAGCGCTCAACAAAGACTGATGCCCCGCGGGCAGACGACGATTAATAGAGGGAGGACGATTAACGAAATAATGGTGTTAAACAGGGAATGACGATAGATCGAAACAACGATAGTCGATGGCGACGATTATAGAGGGACTATTGTGTGTATCTATATGTATATATACGCCTCGGTGGTGTAGTTCGCTGACTACGAATCCATCAGCCCGGGATCGAGACCCGGTTACGGCAAATGGCACGCAGCAAAACCCAGCTGTTCATCCTTCCACACAATAAAATTGGTTGGTAGATAAATGGCTAGCCTAGTGGTTAAAACGCTGGCTGCTGGTAGGGCGTTGTTCGTATTCCACGTTAAACTGTAAGTTTAAGGTGGAGTGACAAGCTTATCCTTCGTCAGAATGAACAATTCGAGCGGAAGCAAAACCAAGGTTAACCAAAGTATATATATATTGCACTCTGACCAGCCTATTTGAAGAGATGCGCTCTATAATGAATTATTTTGACATTTCATTTTTATCAGATAGAGACTATATAACTCAGTAGGCCCTCTGTATACACACCTTTTTTATAGCTAAAGATTACGTTAATTACAGCAGATTTGAACAAAGCTCAGGAAGAATTTAAAAATTTATGTTGTATGGTAAATTAAGAATATTTTTGTAATGAAAATTCTGAAATATCGCTTTAGGGTTAAAACACCTTTCTCGCTCCACTTAAACAACTTTCTAAAAATTAATGAATATAGTATAATTTTGCTCCTGTAATTCAAAATCTCAGAGGAATTTAGGGAAAAATGCTCCCATAAAGATACTGAACGCAAATTAGATGATTTCGCTAAAGGGTGATAATTAAAATAACTAAAAATATGAATTCAGATATAAAATGCTTTGAGCATCCGTAAATATTTAGTTTACAAAATAACATATAATTATTAACTTAATTTTTTTTTAACAGTAAAATTTGGGTTTTTGGTTTTAGGTTGTTTTTTTTACCCTATCCGACCAAAAATTCGTTTACACAGAAAGTAAATGTATAGTGTCAGTACATTACTTTCTATATGTTGCAGAAACATTAAAAAATAATTTAAAATATATAAAATAGACTTCCTTTTAATTAAATCTAGACCTACAAGTTACAGCGCAAGATTAATAAATATTTTCAGCTTATTTCATATTTCAAACCGAAAAAATAGATAATTATATAGACAATAAAATAACTGTTACATGTTATAAAAACAAAGAAAAATATCTAGCATGCGTATAAGATTTTATATTAATTAATGTTAGGCCTAGGCCAAAGAGCCGTATTTGTCGACCTTTTTTGTTCTGGCAACCCCATTTTCACAAAAAATTCACGATCCCCCTTCCCAAAATGATGATGTAGCACATACTTGAACTGCAAAAACAGCTTCCAAACCATTTCCCATGTGATGATGGATGAAAAGTACGGAAAATTGAGTATCCAGAACTGGTGTTTGAAGCATAAGTTTTATATCCATTTGCAACTTCATTCTTATGCGAAATGGGCTTCTCACCAACGGTTGCAACTAAAACAAAGCAATGAAATTTGTGCTTAGTCTATATCCAACCGAATATAAGAAGATTAACAAATGCAAAGCAGGCGCAGATATGTCATTAAAAGACATAGATTAACTTTTAAGATAATTACGACTAACAGAAAATAATTTCATCTGTAAAAGTATAGCATTACAATATTTTGTAATTTTCGTTGGAAAAATAAACTTTCGATTTTCCACGTAGGCGGATTTTTTTTTGCAAAGCACCGGGACTCCTGACCTCCTGAGCATTTCCCGCGACCCCCAGGTTGAGAAACACTGTTTGTAAGACATCTATTTCTGTATTTTCAACTCCTTTTAATAGTTAGTAGCAATTATAGCCAGGAAAGTATGCCATATTCAAAATCCAGGCATATTATGATCGTGGCCGGACTCTTCGTCGAACGGACTCTTCGTCGAACGGACTCTTCGTCGAACGGACTCTTCGTCGAACGGACTCTTCGTCGAACGGACTCTTCGTCGAACGGACTCTTCGTCGAACGGACTCTTCGTCGAACGGACTCTTCGTCGAACGGACTCTTCGTCGAAAGATTTTTTTTAAAAGAATTTTTCATTTTCATGTAAAAATAAAATGAATTTGTTTAAAAGGAGGTTTATTTTCCTTTACGGGATTTTTTTATTTGGAAAGAACTATTTTCATTTAAAAATAAAATATATTTATTTAAATTTCGGAAGAAAGAAATTTTAAAATTGTGCCCCTATAAACTTACAAATTATGTGCAATAGCTTTTAGGGGTGCTGGTTAAGTATGCGGTCTACCATCTGAGTTTTGACAGAATATTTTCGTTAAAACTAACGAAAATATCACGACTTAACCTAACCAATTATCAAGGGCGTACAGTTGATCTATTAGTAAATAGTAAATAATATTCCAGAAACAAACAATGTTATAATTAATAATTAATAGATCAACTGTACGCCCTTGATAATTGGTTAGGTTAAGTCGTGATATTTTCGTTAGTTTTAACGAAAATATTCTGTCAAAACTCAGATGGTAGACCGCATACTTAACCAGCACCCTTTTAGGTATTGCTTTTAGGTATTTAGGTGTATATATTTGGTAATTATATATATATTTAGTAATTATATATTATTTATATATTAATATATATTAATATATTAGGAGCAAGTGTAGTTTACGTTTCCCCGCCACAAAAGGGGACACAAACTACACTAGGTCAAAGTTGGGGAACGTAAACTACACTAGGATCTTTAGGAGACATTTTGGACGTTTTCCAGTTTATGTACCGTTTTCTACAGTACGCAAAAATAAATTATATAAATCACTAAGTATTTGTATGAATAGATTTCGACCGTTATTTTTCTGTCCGGTTAAGTTAATTGGGTACTTACGTATTAACAGGGGGCCACCACATATTGACGATTGGTTAGGTTAGGTTGTATTGGTTAGGTTGTATGAAAAACGGTACACAAACTGGAAAAGGTCCGACATTTTTTAAATGAATCCATCAATAAAACGTTAAAACTAACGAAAATATTACGACTTAACCTAATTAATCGTCAATATATATATATATATATATATATATATATATATATATATATATATATATATATATATATTGACGATTGGTTAGGTTAAGTCGTAATATTTTCGTTAGTTTTAACGTTTTATTTGATTAGGTATACGCGGACAAAGTTCGGAAACGCAAACTACAGTAGGATAATGTAGGGGAATGTAAACTACACTAGGATAATGTAGGGGGAACGTAAACTTTACCCGGCTGTGGACGCTGGTTGGTTTATTAACCTCTAAATGCGCAATTACCTGGTTGGTTGATTAACCTCTAATTGCACCATTACATTATCTGAGATCGGGGTGGTAGAAATATGAAATAGCCATTTGACGATACGTCCGTTCGACGAAACGTCCGTTCGACGAAACGTCCGGCGACGAAAAGTCCGCGCACCATTATGATAGGCTATATTAACGCACTTAATGATATGCAATTAAAAACTGTCTACAAGCAAATTAATTGTACATTGTACTGCACATACACACGATATGCAACAGCAATTACTGTACTTAACTTTTCACTATTAACAAAATACCGTGTTATTTTAGTCGTGTAACGTAATTAAAGCGGTGTCCAAGTAACAATGCTTTAAAATAATTAGTCATATTCTTCTTAGTAATTAATGTTTATGCAATATACATGGTTGTTTATATTTTCAAACTCTTCAAATTCAGAATATTTCCACACAATGACCATCATTCATCGCTGCGAACTTCATTAGAGTATCAGCAAGATGGTTTTATGCAATGGATCCAGTAGCATCTGATTCTTTGACAGAATTCTGCCGAATACTGTACTTGGGTTTGTCATGATACACGAGTGTTTTAACATAATCCCATAGGTAAAAGTCGGAAAGGGTTAAGTCGGGTGATCGAGGTGGCCTATCCATCGTTGAAAGATATCAACATGAACGAGATGCACCAAAAGTTTACGTTTGTTGTGTTATGTCACATAACTGCATAATCAATTCATTTTTCTTTGACGATTTTACCGGGACTGGAGCGAATGATCTTAATATACTGCGGACAATTTTTCTTCTGCAACTAAGTGCTATTGGACTTGACATGAGAAGCGTAAGCTCTCAACAAGATGGGGCGATTTCCCACTATGCGGTTGCTGTTCGCAACTTTCTAGACGTGACCTTTCCTCAGCGCTGGATAGGCCGTGGTGGACCGATAGCACAGCCACCTCAATATTAAAACACTCGTGTATTGTGACAAACCCAGTAGCATAGCAAACTCCGTTAAAGAAACAGAGATCACTGAATCCTTTCCACAAGAACATTTTGCTAATACTCTAATGGAGTTCGAGCGTTGAATACGCATTGTAGCGACAAATTATGGTTATCTTGCGAAAATTTTCTAAACTTGGACAGTTTGGAAGTGCAAACAACCACGTATATCGTACACATATTGATTAATAAGAAAAATAACCTATTATTTTTGCACCATTATTTCCTCGGTACTCTGCACACTCAATAAAAAGATTTAATATGATTGTAAGGTATATCAAAAGAAGTTTTTTTAACATTATCTGATCACTTTTAGCCTTATATTTTAAGTAAAATTACTTTGAGCAACATTTTAAAGAAACATTAAAAAAAAGGGGGTCTTTTTTTAAATTAAAAAAAAGAACCAAATAAAAACGTCGTATTATATATATATATATATATATATATATATATATATATATATATATATATATATATATATGGTATCTGAAAAGTCACTCCCTATTTTTAAATTATTATTGTTCTTAAACGAAAATAGATATGAAAAAATTTCTTTAACTGAAATAAAGCTTATTTATTACCGTTTACTTTATTACAAAATTGAAAAGCTTCAGTACAAAGTTAAAATTCAACGTAGGCTCCAGCATTGTCCACACACTTCTGTAACCTGAGTGGGAAAATGCTGGAGAATTGCTCTTCATGCAAGATGGGGCTCCACCACATTTTGCATTAACTGTTCGTGCCTGGTTAGATAACCATTTCTCCGGACGGTGGTTAGGTCGTCGATAGGGAATGGGCTGCTCAAGTCCAGATTTAACGCCATGCGCCTTCTTTTTGTGGGGCTGGGCCAAAGAAGAAGTGTACAAATCAAAACCAAGGACCATTGATGAACTTAAACACAAAATTCGTGTTCTTGGTAATGTAACACGTGACTTCTTGAGAAAATCTGTTGAAAATGTACCGGTAAGGTTACAGAAATGTGTGGACAATACTGGAGCATATGTTGAACTTTAACTTTGTACGAGGGCCACTCAATATATTTTGCCACACCAATTTTTTTTTTTTTCCAAGTTTCCTTGTAAGTTCCAGAAATTTTGTATACAAGTAATTACATACCTTTTCTACAAGTTTTTATTTTTCCACATAGTCTCCATCCTTTTCTACGGCTTTCCTCCACCTCGAAAAAAGGACCTTTATTCCTTGCTGGTAAAAATCCGCTGGGTTCCGCTGGAGCCACCTCTTAACCTCCTCAACAACCTCATCGTCACTCTGAAACTTTCTTCCACGAATAGCATCCTTCATTGGCCCAAACAAATGGAAGTCTGAAGGTGCCAGATCCGGGCTGTATGGAGGGTGGGGTAACACAGTCAAGCGCTTTTTGTGATGGCCTCTCTTGTTTGCAAACTGTTGTGTGGTCTTGCGTTATCGTGTAAAAGAAGGACGTCTTCCAGTTTTCTCTCTGGTCGAACTCGCTTTATACGTCTCTGGAATCTCTGTAGGGTAGCAATATATGCCTCTGAGTTGATTGTTTGTCCTTTCTTCATAATGTCCACTACAATCACCCCTTTCATGTCCCAGAAGATGGTGGCCATAACCTTTCCTGCAGAGGGAGCCATTTTGAACTTTTTCTTGCGTGGGGAGTCTGCGTGATGCCATTCCAGGGATTGGCGTTTTGTTTCAGGTTCAAAGTGGTGTACCCAAGTCTCATCCCCCAGTCACAATTCTTAAAAGTAAGTCATCCCCTTCTGTCTCGTATCGAACCAACGACTCAGAAGCAATTTCTTTTCTTTGGGCTTTGTGATTTTCAGTCAGTTCGCGAGGAACAAACCGTGAACACACTTTTGAGTATCCCAGTTGCTGAATTATCGTATTCACACTTCCCTCACTAATTCCTAGCTCCAGTGATAGCTCCTTGTATGTGACGCGCCGATTTCATCGAATGATGCTGTTAACACGTTGCACAGTGTGAGATGTCACAGCCGATACCGGGTGACCGCTGCGTGGCTCATCATTGAGGCTGGCTCTCCCTCTCTCCAATGATCTTACACGTTTAGACCAGAATCCAACTGTGCTTCGATCAACAACAGCATCTCCGTAAACGCTTTGTAGACATTTGTGAATATTTCCAACTGTTTCCTTCCCTGCGGTTAAGAACTCGATAACAGCTCTCTGTTTACGACGCACATCACTGTCAGACGCCATTTTCGAAACTGCATTAACCATCGGTTTTATACAAGGGAGTTTAAAAGCGGTTTTATACAAGGAGGGGGAGGTTCAAACTGGAAAAATCCGGTTATGTGAAGCGCAGAAAGTTCAAACTTACGGCCCAAAAGACATTTCAGTCCCATGGCCTATTATTTAGCTAAGAAAAAAGGGTGAGGCAAAATATATTGAGTGTCCCTGGTATTAAAGCTTTTCAATTTTTAAATAAAGTAAACGGAAATAAGCTTCATTTCAGTTGAAGAGATGTTTTCAAATCCCTTTTCTTTTAGGAGCAATAAAAATTTTAAAATAGAAAGTGACTTTTCTGACACCCTTGTATATATCGGGTGATTCATAAGTCTGTTACCACTGTAATGGTGAATAAAAAATAACTACAAACCACAGTAACCTGTGATGTTTTTTTATTTGAGGTTATTTTTACACAATTACACATTGGAAATTAACAGTGGAAATTCTTTCTTTTAAATCAATGACACTATGAGGTTTTGTTGCATATACCCCATCCTTCACCATACCCCATATTTTCACAAATCAACAATCTGAAACACAGAAAATATTTCACCATTACAGTGGTAACTATATATATATATATATATATATATATATATATATATATATATATATATATATATATATATATATATATATATATATATATATATAAGCGTCAACATTAAACCATGTTTTTTACCAATTAGGTCAAACTTTGTAAATAAGTCGGTTTTTCTTGTGCTCTACTTTTTTGCGGTTGTGACGCTATGTCAGGTTAGGTTAGATTAACCTAGCCTAAACTAACCTAAAACAAATTAGAGGGTGTGTAAAGTCCGAGGAACCATAAGAGACGACTTGTTTGACTTCGAATTTTTTTAATTAAAATCCTGAAGCGAATGAAATTCGAAAAAATAATCATTGTATACGGTACAAAAAAATCTTTCGCTAAACTTTCTTACAGAACCCCCCTCCCTTACTTTAACACAAGCGAAAGTGATTAAATATTTGAAACTAAAAAATATATTGTCTGTTCGACCTATTGTATAAGAATTGGTCGGGGACGAAAATTTCCACAAATGTTCGACTAAACTGGGTATGTCTGCGTAATATATATATATATATATATATATATATATATATATATATATATATATATATATATATCGTACGGGTTTGGCGACCCCACCGTCCGCCGAAAGTTGCAGCTACTTCCGCATCTTCTGCGATACAGGAGGGGAAAGATTGGGCTAGGCACCCATCCTTCCATCTTCTCCCTACGAAAGTAACAATAGCCTCGGACCGGGTTGTTTTTTTGTCTTTTCACACCAATTCGTTAGGAAACGAGATATTGATGATGTAATATATATATATATATATATATATATATATATGATATATATATATGGATGAATTTCACAATAAAACACGTGAAATGAATGAATGCTTGTGGGTTTGCAGCATATATATATATATATATATATATATATAATATATATATATATATATATATATATATACCGGGTGTCCGAGAATTATCTGTACAATTTTTGGCTGTTATTAAAAGTCAACCATGAAGTGTAGAAATTCCAGTGTTGTCCCATTTTACAGAATCTCATTATATATACCGGGTGTCCGAGAATTATCTGTACAATTTTTGGCTGTTATTAAAAGTCAACCATGAAGTGTAGAAATTCCAGTGTTGTCCCATTTTACAGAGAATCTCATTAAGTTTTTTCTGATACCAAGTTTTGACAAGTTTTTAGAAATGTACGCGGGTGACAGACATTGATGATTTAAAAGCAAGAATCACAGCTGCTATTGAGCGAATTGATGTGGATATGCTGCAGCGTACATGGCAACATTTGGAGTATCGATTGGATGTTTTGCGAATCACTAATGGTGCACATATCGAATGTTTGTAACAACGTTACTTTAATAAAAGAAACTTTTGAAAATACAGATTCTAAATAATCTTGTTTAAGAATTTTACGTGTGTTATCAAGAATTTTATTAAAAGATGAAATTGTACAGATAATGTTCGGACCACTGGAATTTCTAAAAAACTTGTCAAAACTTGGTATCAGAAAATACTTAATGAGATTCTCTGTAAAATGGGCCAACACTGGAATTTCTACACTTCATGGTTGACTTTTAATAACAGCCAAAAATTGTACAGATAATTCTCGGACACCCTGTATATATATGGTGTTTCATAAGTCTGGTCTCAGAGGAAAATTTATTTTAAATTAAATTTATAAAATTAATATATTACAACGAAAACAAATGTTCAAAATGATGTCCTTGTTGTTGTTGTTGTTCGCACTTGTTGATACGATGTTCCAAACTTAAACGCATACGTGCCAAAGTCTCTGGTGTGATTTGTGCACAAACAGCACGGATATTTTCTTTAAGGTCTTCAATGGTACGTGGACAGTCAATGAACACAGCACACTTAAGGTGATCCCAGAGAAAACAAGCTAGGGATGTGAGGTCCGGGGATCGTGGTGGCCATTCGATTGGTCCCCTGCGCCCAATCCATTGCCCAAGGTGAACTTCATCTAACCAACGTATACCTCACGGCCAAAGTGAGGTGGTGCTCCATTCTGCTGAGAGTAAAACCGATGTCGCACTGCGAGTGGCATTTCGTCCAAATACGGTTCCAACACACCATTCAACAACTGGAGATATCGTTCGGCATTACTGTAAGTCCTCCTTCCAGAAATACTGGTCCCAAAACAAGATTTCCATGAATGCCACACCACACCATTACTTTTGGTTAGTTTGGTGATGAGCATCAACAGCGACATGAGGATTATCCTGCGCCCAGTACACAGTGTTGTGTCGGTTTACGTATCAGTTCAGGTGAAACATGCCTCATCGCTAAACATGATATCGTCCGCTAGGTTTCTTTTGACTTAAACCATTCACAAAATTGAAGTCGTCGATCTGTATCATCCCCATGTAATTCTTGTACAAAATGTATCTTGCACGGATAAAATTTGTGACGTTGCAATATTCGGTGTACAGATGTCTCTGAATGTCCACTTTCATATGCAATCTTTCTCACCGATCGTTGTGGACTTGCTGCGATCGTGGAAAGTACATCAATACTGCTTTCAGTATTGAAGTTCTCGGGCGACTTCCTCTTGGTTTGTCCTGAACACTCCCGGTCTCCTTGAATCTTGAAAGCATTCGACCAACAGATCGCTGACCAGGTCGTGGTTTATTGGGATGACGACGGTGAAATTCTTCAGCTGTTTGTCTTTGGCTAAGATCAAAAGCATGCAAAAGAACAATTTCCGCCTTTCCCTGAGGAGTGTAACTCACGTCCATATTAGCCACTGAGTGCTATTCTACCTGCAACCAAAAAAAGGTCCCAAAAGAAGACATCAATCTTAACATTTTTTTTAGTTCTAATACATTACTTTTGTAAATTTAATTTAAAATAAACTTCCTACGAGACCGGACTTATGGGACACCCTGTGTGTGTGTGTATATATATATATATAACTGAAAAATTTGTCTTAATGTTCCCGTATAAAAAAGAAGAAATTCGACAATTAAAAGAAATTCAGCGAAATTTCACATCCAAAATCAATGGCTGCAAAGAATTAAATTACTGAGAAAAACCACGTAAATTAAAATTACAATCGTTGGAAAAAGGAAAATAGACGTACACGATAATTTAGACATGGAAAATAAAAGAGAAACTAGTTACTATTCTCAAAATGAACCCTATAACCGTCCAAACAACACTGGAAATTGGGAAAGGCAAATGTGCGATGTCCTCAGACTGAATTAAGACAAGGCAAGGAACCACAGACGTCCGTATATGGGATAGACCTAACTCGTGGGATTTCAAGACGTTTTTTTTACTACACCCAAACTTAATATTTATAATGTAATCATACTTTTTAAATTTAAAACATTTTATTATTATTATTATTATTATTATTATTAACTAGTTTCACTTGTAAATTCTAATTTAATAAATGTTTACGATCAAAAATAGTCAAACGATTAATTATTTTTAATTATTGTATGAAATTGAGGTATGTGGCAATTTTTTGCCAGAGATACCCTATTATAATATACGTAGAGCCTCTAATTCGCAGTATTTGGCAACTATCGACAGAAGTTAAAGACGTTTAATCTCTTTTACATATTTAGAGAGCGATTAGACGAGTAATACAACTCGGGCAGATCCAGAGAGGGGGGTGGGTGCCAGGGGGCTTAATTTGGAGGCCCCATACGAAATTAGGTAAAACGTTTGAATGCTTATGTCCACGTTGCTTCAATTAAGCCCCCTGGTCTCCCCTCTGGATCCGCCTATGATACAACTTTTTTTCCAAAAATATACGACATTCAAAATGCTAAAATTTATGCTAAAAACAATTACAATTTCATTTTACATGAAAATATTTAAAATATGCCTGATTTCATTTATTTTTCACCAAAGTCAGTTAATTTTCTGTGCTCTGTCGACTTTCATA
Organism: Bathynomus jamesi; assembly: GCA_023014485.1. Classification (NCBI taxonomy): domain Eukaryota; kingdom Metazoa; phylum Arthropoda; class Malacostraca; order Isopoda; family Cirolanidae; genus Bathynomus; species Bathynomus jamesi. The sequence goes on along the minus strand of JAJOZX010006327.1, from coordinate 77,688 downwards.
ACTTGTCTGCAAATCTGCCCCTCGAACAGCTGTTTAAATAATGCGGTGTCCAGTGTATCCCATATAGGTCTGTGCAAGGAACACCCTCAATTCCGAATCCTTGTCGTCAATGCCAAAATTATTTAACCACTTATTGAAAGAAATAAAAAATATTACGAGTGTCAATATAGATACGTTCAAAAAAGAAGACTAAACACGTGGTTGAAGACAATCCGAAACTAGGTGTTCTTGGCCAAATGAGGCTGAGAGCTCAAGAAACTCTCTCCTTCACCAAATCAACACTTTAGAGGGATCGTTGCTGTGAAGCGGCATCGAAGTTACCAAGTGTATAATATATATATATATATATATATATATAGTCATGCGGTTTGCTTCTACAAAGCTTCAATTTAATATTTAGGAGAAATCCAATGACAAGGAGGAATGTAAATGCCATGAAAAGTCTTCTTTAATGCGCAACGTTTCGAGCAATACGCTCATCATCAGGCTAGATAATAACAATATGAAATTAGAATCAATAAATAAATGTGAACAAGACAAAATAATTTCTATAAAAACCTATTCATTAAAAGCAAATTTTAAAAAGACTAAAAGAAGAGGGTTAAATTCAAAGTTATAAAAATTTACATATAAAATTACAAGAAATTAAAAAACTATTTTTAAATTACATATAGTAAATTTGAAATTAGTACACTGGAATAATTAACACTAATACAATGGAATAATTAACACTACGAACCTTTCAATGCTGGTTCCGAGGCACGAGTAATTTAAAACAAAACAAAACAGGAAACAAGCTATGGGTTGGGCGGTTGGAGAGTTATAAGTTAGGGGAGGGGGGATTATAAAAAATTGGGGAGGGGGGATTATAAAAAATTTAGAGGGACAGCTGAGGAATCCACGTTTAGAGAAGGGGTCAATGTTTTAATATAAAGAGATTCCAAAATTCTAAGTGAGTTAGGACAAGAATTACAACCGAGAATTTTAAAATTATCTAAAGTGACATCAGTTTTACATTTTATACTATGTTCCCGAATACTAGAGGCTTCTTTTTTATTTAAAATTTTACCTGTTCGGCAACTTATTCCCATATGCGAATAAAATCTAGCCCTGAGGGAGCGCACGGTGCTGCCAATATAAGTACCAAGGAGACACCTTGGGCAGGTAAATAAATATACAACACCGCCGCTACGCAACGAATCAGGAGTTCGATCCTTCGCTGAGAAAAAGCTACCTAAAGACATTTTGTTAATAAATATAATGCGAAAAACAGTATGATAAAAAAATTTTCTTAACAACTTTGTAAATTTAAGTTTAAATTCTTTATTCATGGGACCCATTTCAGGTACCAGGAAATATTTTATATCTTTAGGCACTGAAATACAGGGAAGTTGAGGGCTATAAACATTATTTAAGAAAGATCTTATTAGTTTATCTACATTAGGGTGTTTCATACCTATAGGGTAAAATAAAAATGAGCTTGGAGTTTTAATCCACACGTTTCTCCGTATTCTAAAGAACAAGAAAACACGTTTGTGCAAGTTTGAACCAGATCGCGCTGCATTTAGAGGTCCCCAACTTTGACGACTTTTTGTCAGTTCATTTCTCGCCTGCCTGCAGTGAAGACGGTTTTCTTCGTCACTTGAGCGGTTCGTGTTGTATAGCCTATTGGAGAACTATGGAGGTAATTATATATGCTACTAATTATCTCATTTTACTGTGGTATTGAAATTTATTATTATTTAATTTCTGTCATTTTACTGTGGTAGTGATATTTATTATTAATATTACATGAAATTAATTAGTCTGTTGCATATTGGACAACTAAGCTGGTAATTATTTATGATACTAATTAATGTAATTTTACTGCGGTATTGAAATTTATTTAATTAATGAATTGTCAAAGAGAACGTAGTGTACACGTATCAGTTTTATAAATAAAGAAAAGCAGTAACTGGGACTCGAACCAGTGTCATAGCCGTTTGGCGGCATCGCTCAAGTCGGCGTACACAGCACGCTATCCACTCCCTAGATGGTGTAGTGCAGTGTTTCCCAACCGGGGGCCATATGGCTCCCTGGGGGCCATGGCACATTTGAAGGGGGCCACAGGAAAATGTTATTTTGTAAAATAGAGTTAAATCTGCATATTACCTAATGAAAATAATGCTTATGGGGGCCACGGGAAAAAATAAGGTTCCTAAGGGGGGCCATAAGCCAAAACCGGTTGGGAACCACTGGTGTAGTGGATAGCGTGCTGTGTACGCCGACTTGAGCGATGCCGCCAAACGGCTATGACACTGGTTCGAGTCCCAGTTGCTGCTTTTCTTTATTTAATTAATGAAATTAATTACGATGTGAAATTATTTCTGTGGAATTATTTAGTTTGTTTTCTTTTCCAGGTGTCTACCAGAGCGAAAACAGAAGTGTTTCTTATTGGCCAGACGGATGCGAACATCACATCAAGTGGCCTTCCAACTCAGTTGCAAGTACTCAAAAAGTACTTTTACCACCAAAAGGAGCAAAAATTTGGACGTACTAAATGCCTGAACCTGTGCCTGGATGCCTGTCTCATATTTTGGGAGAGAGCGAGAATCCCCATGATGCGTCGAGATTCGGCCTTGAGGAAGATGGAATCCCTTCTCAAGGAATACGACCGGCTTGTGAAGCACAAGTCACATAAAGCAGAGTCCTTCCGAGTGAAGGAGGCGATGTTCAAGGAGGCAATAGCGAAGGAGATCATGGACATTGCTCATTCACAGGCTAAGGAAATGATGAAGAATCAGGAGGACATCCACTTTCTCGACATGCAGCGTGAAGATCCAAATTCCTGCAGCATGGGCCCTGTTGACATGAAGCTTCACTATAAGGAGATTAGGAAAAGGAAGAGGCTGGACAAGATTAAGGAAACAGGAGAAGGCCAGGAAGGAACAAGGAGCTGCAGAAGATACGGGGGCTTTAGTGATTTCAACTTCGTCAGAGACTGACTCAGATGTCGTTGACCCAACCGTGGAAGTTTTTCCATCCTCCTCCAAGGGAAATACCAAGAAGCGACGCAGGAATCTGATCTCACAGGATGTGACGACTACCTACGATCGGCTGAATATTTCGTACCGCGATTCAGCTATGTCGTACGCTGCAGCAGCTAAATCACTAGGTTTTGACTTGGATGAACTGTCCATTTCTGCCAGTACCATGTACCGCACACGCAAGGCTCTCAGGAAGGTGGCTGCTGAAAGTTATCAATCCGACGAAGTTTGTCCTGGTCAGCCTCTTGTCTTGCATTGGGACGGTAAGCTCCTACCTGACAATGAGCAATGGAAGGAGAGCGTTGACCGGATCGCCGTCCTCGTCTCTGGCGACGGCAAGGAGAAGTTGCTCGGCGTTCCTAAGGTGACGTCCGGAACCGGCGAGAAGATAGCGCGAGTTTGCTTGGATTTGGTCAAGGAACACAGGATGGAAGAGCGCGTGCGGGGACTGTCTTTCGACATGACAGCGTCGAACACCGGGATTCATATCGGGGCCTGCGTCCTGATTGAGAAAGGTCTTGGCAGAGAACTCATGTACTTCCCCTGTCGGCATCACATCTATGAAGTCATCCTCAGCTCCGTCTTCAAGCGTGCATATGGCCCTTCAAGTGGCCCCGATATACCCGTTTTCAAGAGGTTTCAGGCACAATGGAAGTTCATCGACCGGTTGGACGTGCGGCCGTACGATTTTGCTCAAGTCAATGACTCTATGAGGGAACTGAGGGAGAAGTCAGTCCTGCTGGTGAGAGGGATGGTGAGCACGTCGCATCAGCGCGATGACTACAAGGAACTGCTACAGTTGGTTCTCATCTTCCTGGGAGAAGCAAAAGTGGTGGATTTCCCTCTCAGAGCCCCTGGCGCTTACCATCACGCTCGATGGATGGCGATAGCCATCTACTCCTTGAAAGTAATTCTACTGAAGAAGCAGTTCAAGATGTCGAGTCACGAGTTGGAAGCTCTGACAGCCGTAGGTCTCTTCGTGTCCCTCGTCTACATCCGAAGTTGGACTCGTGCTGCAACCTCAAGCAAGGCTGCCGCAGTTGATCTGGAATTTCTGCGTGACGCGGAAGCTTTTGCCATGTCGGGATATTCGTGTGTTAACGCTGCGCAAGAAGCCATGTCTCGACACCTATGGTACATCTCTGAGACTCTTATTGCCATGGCGTTCTTCGACGCAGATGTGGCAGATGAAGAAAAGGCTCAGATGGTCGTCAGTTTGGGTAAGCCCGCATCGAAAAGGAACTCAAGCGACCCCAAGGGAAGAACGTCAGGAATCTTGCCTCGAAACACCTGGCGGAGTTCGTGACAGGAAAGACGATGGCTTTCTTCCATGCATTCGACTTGGACACAGAATTCTTGAAAAAGCCAGTTGCCGAGTGGACTGAAGTAGAGGGCTTCAAGCAAGCAGCGGCAACTGTTAACAAAATCTCTGTCGTCAACGATCAGGCCGAAAGAGCCATCGCGCTCACCAAAGAGTTCAACTGTTCTCTGACGAAGAACGAAGAGCAGAAGCAGTATTTACTCAAAACTGTGATGCAGCATAGGGCGAAATACCCGAATAAAACCAAGAAGGATTTCAAGGACAAATGATTCGCAAGAAGTGGTTATGTTTTTTTGCATCTTTGTGAAAATGTGTAGTGAAATGGTACTCGTTTGTTGAATAAAAATTCATTGACAGATTTTTGTTTAATTTTTTCCGTTTATGATCTGCCAGAGCATCAAACTGGGGACCCGTAAACTTTAAACTATTGAATTAATACTTCGGTTTATCAGTCTCCTCAGCAAATGGAACAAGGGGATCCATGTGGATTAAAACTTTTCCAAACTTTTAATTTATGAAACACCCTAATCTACATATTGAACAGGAAAACTATTACTGGTAAAATATGATCTTAAATTATTAAATTCATCGTTTAGTAAGGTAAAACTAGAGGTCAAATTACCAATAATAGTTTTCCTGTTCAATATGTAGATAAACTAATAAGATCTTTCTTAAATAATGTTTATAGCCCTCAACTTCCCTGTATTTCAGTGCCTAAAGATATAAAATATTTCCTGGTACCTGAAATGGGTCCCATGAATAAAGAATTTAAACTTAAATTTACAAAGTTGTTAAGAAAATTTTTTTATCATACTGATTTTTGCATTATATTTATTAACAAAATGTCTTTAGGTAGCTTTTTCTCAGCGAAGGATCGAACTCCTGATTCGTTGTGTAGCGGTGTTGTATATTTATTTACCTGCCCAAGGTGTCTCCTTGGTACTTACAGTATATTGGCAGCACCGTGCGCTCCCTCAGGGCTAGATTTTATTCGCATATGGGAATAAGTTGCCGAACAGGTAAAATTTTAAATAAAAAAAGAAGCCTCTAGTATTCGGGAACATAGTATAAAATGTAAAACTGATGTCACTTTAGATAATTTTAAAATTCTCGGTTGTAATTCTTGTCCTAACTCACTTAGAATTTTGGAATCTCTTTATATTAAAACATTGACCCCTTCTCTAAACGTGGATTCCTCAGCTGTCCCTCTAAATTTTTTATAATCCCCCCTCCCCTAACTTATAACTCTCCAACCGCCCAACCCATAGCTTGTTTCCTGTTTTGTTTTGTTTTAAATTACTCGTGCCTCGGAACCAGCATTGAAAGGTTCGTAGTGTTAATTATTCCATTGTATTAGTGTTAATTATTCCAGTGTACTAATTTCAAATTTACTATATGTAATTTAAAAATAGTTTTTTAATTTCTTGTAATTTTATATGTAAATTTTTATAACTTTGAATTTAACCCTCTTCTTTTAGTCTTTTTAAAATTTGCTTTTAATGAATAGGTTTTATAGAAATTATTTTGTCTTGTTCACATTATTTATTGATTCTAATTTCATATTGTTATTATCTAGCCTGATGATGAGCGTATTGCTCGAAACGTTGCGCATTAAAGAAGACTTTTCATGGCATTTACATTCCTCCTTGTCATTGGATTTCTCCTAAATATTATATATTATATAATATATATATATATATGCGCCTCGGTGGTGTAATGGTTAGCGTCGCTGACTACGAATCCATCGGCCCCGGGAAGGAGACCCGGTGACGGTAGCCGGCGTGCAGCAAAACCCAGCTGTTCATCCTTCCACACAATAAAAGAGTGGTTGGTAGATAAATGGGTACCCTGGGTGGCCTAGTGGTTAAGACGCTGGACTGCTGGTCCATTTTTACTCTACATATTATAGTGAGCCTACCGTCGCATAGGCCACTATATCTATATATATATATATATATACAGTGGTGGGCACGCGCAACGATTTTTGTAGCGCCGCAACCGCAACTCTGCTGAAATAGTTGCGCCGCACGCGCAAGCGCAACCCTTTTCAAAAAGTTGCGCCGCAAGCGCAAGCGCAACCAAAAATGTTGCGCCGCAAGTTGCGCCGCAACTGCCCACCTTTGTATATATATATAGTAAACCCTCGTCCAACGAGTGTTTGTCTAGCGCGAATTTGCTTATGCACGGAAAAATAAATGCGAACAATTATTTGCCGAAAGAAGAAAATTTGATTATACACGGTCCGCCAAGCACGCTGTAATACAGTAGTACTGTACGCGTGCCAATGCGCGCTCGTGTTTTCTCCTACACGCTCCAACACTCCCGCATCTCCCTCCCTCTCGCGTCACCCCTCGCATCACCCTTTGTCTCAGTCCCGCTATCGCGTTAAGTTCAGTGAAGTTGTGTTGGATTGTTTTTGTCGTATTTTGCCGTTGTTTTGCTATTATCCTTAGACAGCAGTATGGCACCAAATCTGCAAGTGATAGTGAAGAGAAGGGTTCTTTTGCATTATCCTCCCAACACTAATTTTTTTATATAATGTTGGTTTGGTTTTGGTTATGGTACTTTATTTTCCTTCCATTATAAAAAAATTAGTGTTGGTATTAGGTTAGGTTTGGTTAAGCTAGGTTACGGTAAAAACAGCCCGCCGCCATTATAAAAAAAAATTAGTGTTGGGAGGATAATGCAAAAGTACCAAGAGAAGTCGTAAGGTTATGACATTAGCCGAAAAAATAAAGATTCTAGATAAGTTGCGTGGTGGTATGAGCATAATATCACTTGGCCGCGAGTATCACGTGAATGACTACCATACGCACCATCCGAAAGAAAGAAAAGATACGTGCTATTTTCACGTGCTATTTCCCTACCTATATACAATATAGGTAGGGAAATTCATTTGTGTGAATAAAAAATCCACGATCTAAGTATTAATGGGAGACTTTACGCGGCCGCGTTCACGTATCCCCATTTATCCCATAAGGTATTAAGTTTGTCCAACGCGGATTTACCTAACGCGCTGTCCTCGAGGAACCTAACCCCCGCGTATGACGAGGGTTTACTATATATTATATATACAGGGCGTCCCAAAAAAATGTATACACACTTTAAATACTTATAAAGGCAGTGTTTATTAAAATACATTTCATTTTCAAAATGTAATAGAATCTACAGACATTATTTAATTGTTTTGTCAACGCCTGTTTTCAAACTGACGTCCGTTCTGGTCCAGGCACTGCTGATAACGCGAAGCAATGGAATCGCAAACATCACGAAACATTTCGTTTGGTATTTGTGTGCATTCTCGTTCAATGGCTGCTCTCAATTCAGCGACTGTTGCAGGTTTTATAGCGTAGACTTTGTCTTTTAAGTATCCCCATAAAAAAAAGTCTAGTGGTGTGAGGTCTGGTGAACGCGGAGGGTATTCTACGAAACCCCTTCGTCCAATCCACATCCACATCGTGCCAAGTACCACTCGCAATACTCCACTCTTCAGTCCGGATCATCATCTTCATTAATAGCATGGACTAATCTTGGAATGTAACTTTTCCATTGACAGCGCTTCAAAATGCGTTGGACAGACGATTCTGAAATTCCTACCTCACGACTCGCTTGCCGCACAGATTTTCTTGGACTTTGGTGATACGTTTCCAGTACTCTTTCTTGCTTTGTGGGGCTTGTCGATGTCCGTGGTCTTCCGGAACGCTTCTTGTGGACATTCTGAACAGTTCCATCGGCTTCAAACTTATCTCTAATTCGAGTGATGGTAAGTCGCGTTGGTGGATCTGTTTGAAACTCCCTCCTAAACTGTCTTTGCACTTCAACTGCGTTTTCACACTTCCAGTAGCATTTTAGAATGAATTTCCTTTGTTCAAAGCTTAGTCTGACTGCCATTATTAATTCTAATGGGTTTAACTTGGAAAGAAAGAAACATCAATTGAGCTATCAGCTGTTAAAGTGTGTATACATTTTTTTGGGACGCCCTGTGTGTGTATATATATATATATATATAATAATATATATATATATATATTATATATATATATATGTGTGTGTGTGTGTGTGTGTGTGTGTGTGTGTGTTTTAAAAGCTTTTATCTTTACAATGGAGAGACTCCTTTAACTTCATTTAATATAAATAAAACTTTTAAAAATCCATTACTCAAAATAGTCACAAAAGTGAAACCAGCTACATACACATATACAATATATTGTGACTACAAAAAAAAACGCTCTCTCTCTCTCTCTCTCTCTCTCTCTCTCTCTCTCTCTCTCTCTCTCTCTCTCTCTCTCTCTCTCTCTCTTCTCTCACACACACACACATATACGAATAGATTATATACCTTATATGCATAAGACCAAAATATCTTACTTTTACACGTTCCACAGAGAAAATATGATAACGGAAAAATCATTTTAAAACTAAATTTAACGCATTCTCGGCTATAAAAACCCAAAAGCCGCATTAAATATGTATGTATAGGTAGTATTTTAGTCCTAAGTCCTTTTTATGTACATATATAGGCCTATAGGCTTATACCGGTAAGCCTACTGTCACAAACCAAACAGTTTGTCGCAACTCTTACGTATAAATTTATTTTTTCCAACTGGCTGACGAGACACGATACTCCCTCAAGACCAATGTATTCCATAGTTGTAAGCTAAGTCCTTGACATACACCAAAAATGTTTCTAAAATTCTGTTTCTTTTTTGCTATACTGTTATTCGACGTAATAAAAGGCAAAATTTTATATATATATATATATATATATATATATATATATATATGGGCTACGTAGTGGCCGATGTCGTAACACCGCTTCTCGGAGATCAGCGAAGTTAAGCGACATTAGGTCTGGGTAGTAGTTGGATGGGAGACCGTCCTCTGCGCCCAGATTATGTAGCGACCCGTGGTTCAGATCCCACGTAAAGCTGTAGGTCCCCTCCGTCATATGACCTTAGATGTTGCGAAGGAGGTTAAACAACCCCAATTAAAAAAAAAAAAATATATATATATATATATGAGGAATTTATAAATAGCGAACAGAGAAAAAAAATAGAAGTAACGAAGATAGTACATGAGGAAAGAAAAAGCGCGTAAACGGGAAGCAGAAATAAAAGAAGCACCAACAGAGGAAACAGAAGCACAAAACCAAATCTAAAGATTTCAAACAAAGGACATTAGCGGCGGCAATAAAAAAACAATTAGACAATAAAGAAATCAAACTGAAACCACCAAAAACAAAAGCCTCAAGTAAAAATGGAGAAGAAACTATATGTAAATACTATGTGAAAGGAATTTGCAGATATAAGGGAGGACAATGTATTTACGAACACCCTCCCTTGTGCGACTACTTCTACAATAATGGTCACTGCAAATTCGGTGGAAACTGCAAATTCTACCATCCGGACATTTGCAAGACCTACGCGACATACGGAACCTGCCAGTACGGGAGAAAATACTACTACCATCATCTCCCGACAAGTTCAAAGGACAAAGGACAAGTTTCAAATGACAACAGGAGGAATGTGAGAAAAAAAAATATGTACACAAATAGCAAACAAAACTCTTTAAACACAAATAGCAAACAAAAATTTTTCAACATCTCGGACACAATACGGCTGCTAAGTCTTATACAGCACATGCAGCTGACACAGCTGGGCACCTTCGAGCCGGACCGCTTGGTGGCAAGAAGCTACCAGAACAGGTAGGCGGGAATGGATCCATTCGGAGGACCACAAGGCTACAAAACACGCGAAACCAAAGGACAACGAACTTAAAATGCACAAGGGGCAATGCCAAACAAAGAACATAAACATTATATATCCTGGCAAATATTCAAGGAATAAAACCGAACAACTCACTAAGCAAAGTTTCATACCTGAAAGGATTTATGGACGAAACAAGGGCGGACATCGCATGCCTCACAGAAACACATCTTAAAGATTGCCAAGGAAACTGCGATAACTGCGAACAACTGTATCGACAAGAAAGAATTGCATATCGATGGATTGAACTTACTAAGAGCGGATAGAACAGCAAGACGTAAAGGTGGCTGTGCTCAGGGGCGTACCTAAAGTATTTGGCACCCGGGGCGGATCCTTCCTTTGGCACCCCCATAAATAATTTTAAAATTTAAATACACAGAAAAATATATTATGTTTGCGAGTAGATTTTTAAACAGTACAGTACTGTCATAAGCAAAGTGGAAATAAGAAAAATGCAGGACATTAAAAATTCAGTGAACAGGTAATACTGCATTTTATTTTATACAAAAAACAGGAAATCCAGTCTCAACGCTCAGCCTATTTTTCAAAGGTATCATAAATAGAGAGGATTCACAGTCTCTGCTTTCGAGCATTATTATTATTATTATTTGGGGGGGGGGGGGGGGGGGGGGTTAAGTGCAAACACGACTCCTAAAAAAGCAGAAAAACTATGAGCATTACTCACAAATAACTAGACCACTGACAAAAATGAAAATTAACAGTATGCATTTACCAGGTATTATAACATCACGACGATGCATTTATAAACACTTAAACATCACTATGATACCACATTGTCAAAAATTACTGGACACTGGTATAAGTACCATGATATTGTTATAAACACCAGCACTTTATGCTTTATCATAATTAGTTAATGAAACATACCTCATGTATGTAGAGTCACAGTGTCAAGTGAACAAGACTTGGAATGTCAGTTGCAGCCAGCTGGCTATGCTCAACAAACTGATGACTAAAACGTCAACAAACGTTCGCCTTTCGATGTAATTTTTATCAAATATTTAATTTTTCGTTTGTAAATTTTGTATTGCCAATAAAAATAAAAAATAATTTTATAGTGGAAATTAACATTAAGCTGTTGTAATATGATAGTTAGTTTGAACATTTTTAAATTTTTTTTCTTACTTTGGCGGATTTTTCATTTGGTTTGAAAACTTGTACTGGTATTTCAACTCTCCCGATGGCACCCCCTTCCTGGCTGTCACCCGGGGCGGACTGCCCCCCTCGCACCCCCCTTAGTACGCCACTGGCTGTGCTATTTATGCACATGAGGCATATGACAGAGACGGCAAAAGGTGAATCCAACAGCTTCGTGGAAACCCTTGCAGTGGAAATAGAGAAACTAAACGTGGTACTGATGATCATCTATAGACCTCCAAACTCTCCAACTGAAGAATTTTCGGGTGCCATTCATGATATCAGAACCCTAATAACGCCCATAAACTCTCCATCCGCTAATTTATAATACTCTGCGGAGATTTTAATTTCCCATTTATAAAATACAAAAAAGGTGGGTAGAAATATATTTATACAGCAAGATAGGTAGGGGGTGCACAAGAGAGGACCAGGAGCAAGCAAAAATGCTGATGGCCCTCACAAACAAATTTATGACACAGGAGATAACAGAAAATGCCAGAAAAAATAACTGCCTAGATCTGGTATTCACAAATAACACGAACTTGATTGCTCATATAAAAATAAACCCAACTATTATCTGAGACCACAACATAATCGAGTTATCAACAAATATGGCGATAACATTAAAACACAATACACATACGGAAGGAAGAAGCAAATTTGGGGCTTTTAATTTAAACTCCAAGACCATAAATTGGGAAGAAATCAGATCACACATGGCCCAAATAGAGTGGAGAACAGTTTTAGAAAATAAAACAACTGAGGAAATGCTAACAACCTTGGAAGAAAAGACGCTGAGAATTTTAGAAAAATATGCTCCGAAAGCACAGCCAAAAGGAAAGAGAAACTAGCTAGAGAGGCAAAAGAGAAGAATATTCCACAAAAGAAATAGAGTAGCGGCGAAGTTAGCTAATTGCGGAGACAACAATGCCAGGAAAGCAATACAAGAAAAACTGGAGAGTATCGATAGAGAAATACAAACCCTGATTAAAGGCCATAAAGAGAGGAAAGAGGAAAAGGCGGTAGAAGCAATAAAGGAAAATTCAAAATACTTCTAAGCGACCAGTGTCACTGACGTCCCACCTCATCAAAATATTTGAAAGAATAGTCAGAAAGAAAATCTATGACTTCTTGGAGACACTGGAAAGATTCAACGAAAATCAGCACCGATTCTGATCAGGGAGATCATGTCTATCACAACTTATAGAGCACTATAACAATATCCTAGATGCACTTGAAGGTAATGAAAACTATGATGTCATAAACACGGATTTTGCTAAAGCTTTCGACAAATGTGATCATGGTATAATAGCACATGAAATGAAACATGGGAATAACAGGCAAAGTGGGAAAATGGATCTATAACTTCCTCAGAGAACGTCTACAGGTCGTCAAAATTCGAGGTGTATCATTATCAGACTCAGAAGTAAGCAGCTCAGTACCACAAGGTACAGTACTGGCCCCACTCCTGTTCATTATCATGCTAACATAGACAGTGCAGTAAACAGCAACAGTATAGTAACATCCTTCTTTACGGATGATACAAAGATTAGCAGAAAATTCAGCGATGCAAATGAAGTGGAGGCCTTGCAGAGGGACAAACAAAATATACAAATGGTCAGAAGACAACAATATGACATTTAACACCGAAAATTTTCAGCTCTTGAGATATGGTAGAAATGAGGAATTTAGACTACATATCATGCTCCAGATAGACAGGAAATTCAGAGAAGCACGAAAGCGGTCGACTTGGGGGTAATAATGACCGATGATGCCAAATTTGAGACACAAAATCAGATAGCAATAAACAAAGCAAAAGGAGTCGCGGGACAGGTAATAAGAACGTTCAAAAGGAGGGACAAAACAGTAATGATTCCCCTGCTGAGACACTGATCATACCAAAATTTGAATACTGCTTAGTTCTGATGTCCCCATATAAAAAGGAAGAAATTAATAAACTAGATGAAACGGAGACACATTTCACAGCAAAGATTGATGGCTGCAAAGAACTCAACTACTGGGAAAGACTACGTAAACTAAATCTGTACTCCCTGGAAAGAAGAAGAGAGAGGTATACCATAATCTACATATGGAAAATGTTCGAAAAACTGGTACCAAACCTCAAACTAAGCCCAATTACCATCCAAACAACGCTGGAAAATAGGAAAGGCAGAATGTGTAGTGTTCCCAAATTAAAGGCCCGACAAGGGACCTCCTCAACACTGAAGGAAAATAGCTTGGTTGTTAGGGGGCCAAGACTATTTAACCAGCTTCCAAAGGACCTCAGAAACGTTACAGGAGTCAAAGTTGAAGTCTTCAAGAGAAGATTTGATTAGATGCCTAACTCATGACGGTACCAGATGGTTTTGGCTTCATGCGACTTCTTTTTGTTTCCGAAGCTCAAACAAACCCTGAAAGGACACTGATTCGATGATGTTGAGACCATTAAAAGAAATTCGATGGAGCAGCTTTTGGCCATTCCGAAAAGTGCTTTCCAAAAAAGTTTTCAACAGTGGCAGGATCGTTGGGTAAAGTGTGTGGCTTGAGAAAGAGCGTACTTTGAGGGAGATTAAGTCTCAAAATAAGTACCATATTCTGTCTATAATTGCACCAGTCCGGATACATTATGAACAAATTTTGTGTGTATATATATATATATATATGTATATATATGTGTATATATATATATATATATATATATATATATATATATATATATATACAGGGCGTCCCAAAAAAATGTATACACACTTTAAATAATTATAAAGGCAGTGTTTATTAAAATACATTTCATTTTCAAAATGTAATAGAATCTACAGACATTATTTAATTGTTTTGTCAACGCCTGTTTTCAAACTGACGTCCGTTCTGGTCCAGGCACTGCTGATAACGCGAAGCAATGGAATCGCAAACATCACGAAACATTTCGTTTGGTATTTGTGTGCATTCTCGTTCAATGGCTGCTCTCAATTCAGCGACTGTTGCAGGTTTTATAGCGTAGACTTTGTCTTTTAAGTATCCCCATAAAAAAAAGTCTAGTGGTGTGAGGTCTGGTGAACGCGGAGGGTATTCTACGAAACCCCTTCGTCCAATCCACATCCACATCGTGCCAAGTACCACTCGCAATACTCCACTCTTCGGTCCGGATCATCTTCATTAATAGCATGGACTAATCTTGGAATGTAACGATTCCACTGACAGCGCTTCAAAATGCGTTGGACAGACGATTCTGAAATTCCTACCTCACGACTCGCTTGCCGCACAGATTTTCTTGGACTTTGGTGATACGTTTCCAGTACTCTTTCTTGCTTTGTGGGGCTTGTCGATGTCCGTGGTCTTCCGGAACGCTTCTTGTGGACATTCTGAACAGTTCCATCGGCTTCAAACTTATCTCTAATTCGAGTGATGGTAAGTCGCGTTGGTGGATCTGTTTGAAACTCCCTCCTACACTGTCTTTGCACTTCAACTGCGTTTTCACACTTCCAGTAGCATTTTAGAATGAATTTCCTTTGTTCAAAGCTTAGTCTGACTGCCATTATTAATTCTAATGGGTTTAACTTGGAAAGAAAGAAACATCAATTGAGCTATCAGCTGTTAAAGTGTGTATACATTTTTTTGGGACGCCCTGTATATATATATATGCCCCACCATGATCCCAATGCCGCACACCTTTTGAGTACCCCATAACCAAAACCGTAGGGAAGGGACTGTGGTGTTCAATTTTGAACTTTCAGCCTTATCTAAAAAGTTACATTTACTCAAATGATATTCATCAATTTTGTACTGAATGGAAATCTTGATTTTGGCATTGCACGTTATCGTTATATGATTTAAATTATAAATATATATCAAGTATTTGATTAATAATAAAGTTTAAAAATCTGAAATAAAACACGTATGAATAATACGATACAGTACGTTTGTCTCAAATATTAATATTATTGCTCATATAATATCATTATTATCAGTATAGTTTTTTTACTCTTTATTAATATTAATACAAGACAGAAAAGTTCCTTATATTAATTTAATTATGTATTTATCGCAGCTCATATAAATGTGTTAATTGCATTATAATTACAAAACAATAAAAAAAAAGTGTATTTATACCTGCAGCTCTTTATTCCTGATATTTTTTATGTAACTTTACTAATGTCGCTCTCAGACTGTTGAAAGGTTCCCGAGCCCTGAACTAAGCTATACAAACTAATATTTTCGATAACATAACAACAGTTTATACAATAACATGAAGAATTTTGTGTTCAGACTTCAGTAGCCTAGTCTTAACAGCCTACCGTACGTCTCAAAGTATTTTAGCTTTAGACCTATAATACTAGTCCTACTTAGTGAATAGTTAGTTAGTATTCAAAATACTTCCTAAAATAATTAGTATTCAAAATACTTCCTAATAATTAGTATTCAATTAATTAGTGAATAATTAGTATTCAAAATAATTCCTAGAATATCATTCAGGGAACTCTAATTCAAAGTGATAAGGCCCTAACATCGACAACTCACAAAATTAGTCTAAGGTAAGCTTAAGTTAGGCCTTACTTGCATCAACTAACCTTTCATTAATTTTATCTTGTCTCTTGTGTGATCTGGTAAGTTAAGGTTGTAGAAATCGCATTTGATTGACTTATTTCATTCAAAACATTTTTAACAAAAAATTTCAAGCCAGTGCGACCTTAATATTTACTTTGAGCTCATGAATCTCTTAGATTTTGAGAGCAGCTTCACAAATTTGGTCTCACTGTCTTTGAATGTGAAACTCAAAATTTTGATGGCCGTGGTATTTTTGTAAATTTATGGTCCCATTCATTTTTGTTCGATTTCACAAAAGAGGATGAAATTTTTCTACAACTGTGGCCTGTCTAGATACTAGGCCTAGGTTGGCTTTGATAACACTGAATATTTACTTTATAATGCTTGTGTAATTTTAGAAATTTGCGACAGCACATACTAGCATTTTTTGAAGCACCTTAATTTTAGCTTTAAAAGCAGTGAAAATAAATTTTTAAAATGGCACCTTCACTCCTCTCCTCCACTTACAATAACATCCTATCACACATCAAAGATCACTGAGTCACTCTTGAGTCTTGAGTCCTGACTCTCTCAGTCATTTCTGAATTCCCTCATCTGTCACCCTCGCCTGTAAAAGAGATTGGCTGGAATAAATACAATACAGTATTATTATTAATTTTAATCAATATAAAACTTTATTTTTGGGTATTCTAGCATAAGACAACCCAAAAGCAAGCGTGTTAACTTCAGAAGAAAGAAATTAGCGGAAAATTTAAGTTCCATTAACCCTCAAAATTTTAAATTTTATAATTTAAAATTTTAAAAATTAATTTCTTTATCTGGTGCTTTTTGGCAATGTCTCTCTGAAAAGAGATTTCCAGAAGTTTTGATGAGTGCTGACAGAGTGCATAGAATGGAATGGTGTACATATTATTATTTGATGACTCCGTGAATGGAATGTTGTTCCAAAGTTTGGGATAAAATATTTTATTATTTGGCTTATATTTCTCGCAAGACTCGACTAACTGACCTAATATATTCTTGGCATTCAAAGTGAGTCATAAGCAGACTTTTTTTATACATATATAAGTCTACACTCTACAGTCTAAGTGTGTGAAACTAAAATTTCTTTGATTCTTCTTTATGAATGAATTGAATCTGGCTGGACCTTTCCCGTTCTATGGGCACTATTGAAATGAGAAAAATTGATATTTTGTAAACTTATTTTAACTTTTATTAATAATCAGTACATTTTGAATAGGAGAAATTTAATTTATTTAATTTAACAGCTATGAACATAAATAAAAACAAAAAATATTTGTCGTTTCTTCAAAAATTTGACAATAATTTGCATTGAAAATTGAACGTAGGCTATTATAAAGGCCATCTTATTAGTTTCAATTATTTTTTAATTTACCTATTAATTTAGGTTTGGGATTTAATTTATTGACTGCCCGGTTAGGTCAACTGTACGCCCTTGACGATCGTTAGGTTAAGTCGTGATATTTTCGTTTAAACTAACGAAAATATCACGACTTAACCTAACCGATCATCAGGGCGTACAGTTGACCTAACCAGGCATCCAATTGACCTAACCAGGCATTCAATTGACCTAACCGGGTATTCAGTTGACCTAACCAGGCATTCAATTGACCTAACCGGGTATTAATTTCTCTCATTTCAATGGTGCCCATAGAACGGAAAGGTTCCTGAATCCTGTATATTTTCCACTGCACTAAAGCAGTTCAGACCAGGATTACGACACGTGATCGACTTGACATTCTATCGTAGTTATTTTTTTAGAGTCGATGTTAGGGTATAGTGTAAACGCGTATATCAATATTCACTCCTAGAAACAATGAACTTTGAATATTTTCGTATAGGCGTATAATATATCTTAATTTATAATTAATTATATACAGAAATAACGTTAATCCTGCTTCCTTTTCCTGAGTAAAAGAGAAAGGGAGAGAGGAGAAAGAAAAAAATATCCTGAAATTGTTTCAGCACATTTCTAGTCAATGTCAGACGAAATAATCAAAAAGCGTTTATCTTCAAGTAAAGTTTTTGCAATGGAAATGCTTCATTTATTTATTCATCGTTTTATATCCATATATAAATTTTATATTGTACGCGCTCCTAAACTTAATGTTATACGTCTAACTTGATTTGCATTCGATTTATGTATACAAAACTCTATATATTTATACTGTTTCACGCATACATAATACAGTTCCTCTACTGACTCTGGAATACCGCGAGAAACATATAGTAGTTGATCAAGATGCGCTCAGTTCTCGGAGGAATGCAAAGTGATTCGTTTTGGAGTTATTTATTCACCTTTGTTCCTCGCTCCTATACGTATAGCGACACTTCGTCTTTAAAGAGGGCAGAGGCTTTTAGCTAAATATTCACTTCCTTGCTCACGGAAAAATTCCCCCGAGGAAAATTGAATTAACATTTAGTTGAAAGCGGACATAGCGTAGGCTGACAATTTCAAAGGTATTTTATGCTTCAGCCTCTTTTTTTTTTTTTTTTTTATCCTTTTGCCTTTTTTGTGTGAACAAAGGATCTCGCTTGTTGAACGTCGTTTGTCCATGACTTTTAGTTATTTGAAAAAAGTTAGTTATTTACTAACTTGACGCATTATTTGTTATACACAAAGTTTGGGCCTATTTTGTAGTTTCCAAAAAATTGGTTATTGACGTTAGTATATATATATATATATATATATATATATATATATATATATTATATATATATATATATATGTTAAAAACTCAGGGGACCATTCTGAGTTTGTGTGTATATATGTATATATATATATATATATATTATATATATATATATATATATATTATATATATATAATATTATTATTATTATTATTATTATTATTATTATTACTATTTATTATCATTATCGACATTTCTTTAACTTCACGATACGTGAATAAAGTCATCGAAATTATTAGTCTTAAAATCAGTATTTGTAAGTTCACATTTTTTTTTTTCTTATAGTAAAAATTTCTCCATGATAATATTCTGTCTGTAAGTTATAATTAACTAAAAAATTCTAAAAGAAAAAAAAAAGGAATTTCGCATTTCCTTTAATAAAATATATTGATCGGGAAAAAAAAATTTTGCACGGTTATAATATTCAGAACAACCTTTCAAAATAATTCACCAGAATTAACTTTAGTGTTGTTGTTTTTTTTTAACAACCAACTTTCGCCTAAAAAAGTTTTTCTCTGTGCAATTATTCTAAAACAATTACAGGAAATTATTAAAGGTTTTTATTGGCGGACAAAATTTAATTTTCAGAGAGGAATGTATGTAACTGTACACACACGCATATATACAACGGCGTAGCCAGGGGGAAGTATTGTTAGGGGTTAAAAAAAAACTCAATGGCTCTCCCAAATATAATATATATATATAATTTAGAAAACACTCTAGCCGTGTAATTTAGATAAAGGATTAAAATTCCCAAAAGATTTTACTTTATATATATATATATATATATATATATATATATATATATATATATAAACAGAGCAATATAATTGGATTAATTTTTTAAAACAGAACTCAGTTTATATGGGATAGGTATCTTTATTGAGAAACCCAGCCCCTCCTTTGGTCGAATCCTCGCTACGTAGCTACATCCTCGCTGATGCATATATATATATATATATATATATATATATATATATATATATATATATATATATATTTCAACTGCAAAGAACACGCAGTATAATTAACGTAAAGAACGACGCTTGTATAGGAGAACATTCCGCGCAAGATGAGGAGGGAGAACGAACAAATGAAAAAATGAGGTGGTTATCATATCTGACCGGCAATCGGAAGATCCCGGGTTCGATTCCCGGTGGTTACCTCATTTTTCATTTGTTCGTTCTCCCTCCTCATCTTGCGCGGAATGTTCTCCTATACAAGCGTCGTTCTGTACGATATATATATATATATGATGAATAAAACCATGAAGGAAAGAAACAGAGTGGTGCTCAAGCGCTTCGTCTAATGACATCCTCCGGAACACTGAAGTAAATAAAGAGTTCAAGACTATATATAGGTTATCAAAAAAAAATATATGTATATATATATATATATATATCCCCGCAAGGGGGTTCTAAGCTCGTGCTCTTGAGTGCTCTTTGTGCTCGTTTGTACGTGCTTGTTCCTGGAGGTTTCACGTGCGCCCTCCCGGCCCTAGCACCCAAGGATGATGGGGCTCGACCCTGCAGTCCTTGTCATCCTTGGTCTTTTTCCACTTCGACTGTCCCCTCCACCCTTCTTTTTTCCTCTGTCTTTCCTCTCACTTTTTCTTTGTTTTTCTGCTGAGATATGCCCTTTAAATAGAGGCGAATTGGTTCTTCCTGAACTAAAAAAAAAATATATATATATATAATAAATATAGAAATAAAAATTGTTGGAGGAGCATACAAATTTGTAAGGAAAACTACCAATTTTAGCACTTTGCCCGAATTCAACACAAGATCAAATGGATTGTTTATAACCAATTTTATAGATAATGCTGAATGATATATAGGTCACAAAAAAAATAAAAAATAAAAAATTGAAAAATAAAAATTGTAAGAGGAGCACACAAATTTATAAAGAAAATTACCAAAGTTTTAGCACTCTGCCCTTTTTGTTTAAATCCGTTCTGAACGAATTCAAAACAACGGGATCGAGTTGAAAAAGACCTTTGCTCATGTTAAAGTTATTTGTAAGTTGGATAATAGCAGACTCAAGAATATTTTATTAACATGTTGCTAGAGTGAAACAAAACTGAAGCATTATTCCAATCAATACAATGGGATAACTCTGACAAATGGACAAAAAGGGCACTGGACGACTGTCCCGTTCTAACGGAATATTGATGCTGTTTTACACGCGTGTGCAAATCCTTTCCCGTCTGACCAATATAAAAGGAATCACGTTGTTTACAACCAATTTTATAGATAATGCCTGAATTATTGGTAGGGCTATTTTTTACTATGATATTTTTCACAATATTGTTATATGAAAATACTACATTAATATCCAAAAGTTTAAGTACATTAGCAATGCCTAAAAAGCCCTGGAAAAATGGAAGTACTAAAATATTCTTTGACAAAGTGCGAGTGTTATTATTCACACGCGTGTTGAATTCGGGCAAAGTGCTAAAATTGGTAGTTTTCCTTACAAATTTGTATGCTCTTCCCACAATTTTTATTTCTATATTTATTATATATACTGTATATATATTTTTTTTTACTTCAGTGTTCCTGAGGATGTCATTAGACGAAAGCGCTTGAGCACCACTCTGTGTTTCCTTTCCTTCATGGTTTTATTCATCATAAATATTTTTCACGTGTTACTTTCGTGAAATAATTTTCATATATATATATATATATATATATGAGTAAAATCTAGATTATAAGTAAAGAGTGGAATCATCGGCATAGGAGTGGATAGGACGGGAAGTGCGACTTAATAGATCATTGATAAATAAAAGGAAAAGAGTGGGTGACAAGGAGAGAGCTCTGAAGAATACCATTATCAATGGCTTTAAGAGAAGAACAGTGGCCATCTACAACCGCCAGTAAAAAAATCAGGAAGGCAAAGATAGCAGGATAGAAACGGAAGGAAGGCAATTTTTAAATTAAAGATTTGTGCCAGACTCTATGAAAAGCTTTTGATATGTTTAGCGCAATAGCAAAGGTCCTATCGAAATCTCGAAAGGAGGATGACCAAAAATCGAAGAGATATGCAAGAAAGAAGACGATCTGAAAGAAGAATGTGAGAAGAGAGGCATTTAAGACTCTTTATATTAAGGATAGATTAAAACACTTTAAAAGGCGAGAAATCAAAGCAGTTTGACTTTAGTTGGAAAGTTGAGAGTGATCACCCTTCTTTAGGACAAGCTGAATGAAAGCGAACTTCCAGCAGGAAGGAAAAGTACCAGATGAAAGACAAGGACGAAAGAGTTTGCCTAGGCAAGGCGTTAGCACAGAAGCACAGTTCCTAAGAAAAACAGGAAGGACACCATCACGACTGTGCTTTCCTAGAGTTGACCCCAGATAGCGCAAAGAAATCATTTTTGGAAGAGATTCTAATTTCAGACATGATTAAGCTAGAGGGAGGAAGAGTTGGAGGAATAGCCCCGGAATCGTCCATGGTTAAGTTTGAGGCGAAAGTTTGAGCGAAGAGTTCAGCTTTATCAGGAGAAGAGACGGCAACTGAGCTGTCGGAATGGAAAAGAGGAGGGGAAAGAAGAAGAAAAGTAAAGTTGTTGGAGAGGTTCTTGGCTAGGTGCCAGAAAGAGCGAGAAGAATTAGAATTGGATACGTTTTCATATTTTTGTCTGATGAAGGAATTTTTGGTTTGTCGAAGAACAGATTTTGCACGATTTCGGGCATATATATGAGCTAAGTGAGAGTCAGGAGTTGGATGGCGACGGTACCTTCTGAAAGCCTTCTCTCTGTTGCGGATAACATTAGAACAAGCAAATTAAGCCATGTTTTTTCGTATTAGTAATAGGAATAGCATAGGGAATGTACGCCGCCTCCATGCCCGAGAGAATCATCTCCGAGATCCACTCATTGTACTCGAAGGCAGGGCCAGCGAAGCAGATGACCGCCTAGCCCGCCAAATGCAAGGGGACGCCAAAGGCGCCTTCTGCAGTAGCTTTCAAATATAAGACATAAAAATAATCAAATTTAGCTCGCGCGATTTCTAGGCTGCCATAACTATGATAATTTTTGGATTTTTTTTGTGCACCCGCCAAAATATTTTCTCACCAGCCCCAAAGATAGTTGTTCACCGCATTTAATAATCGACTGCTGCTGCTGCTGCTCCAAGCTATTGCGCAATGCGAAGTGCGAATCTAACTTTCACCCGCTCTCGCGTATTACGTCATGCCTGCGTAGAATAAACGAGCTGGAGTTGCTAGCATTTATGGAGGTTTTATGCACGGTTCGGTAAGATAATTAATGTGATTGAAAGACTGTAGTTTTCGTGATTAATAGTGTTTAGATTTGTGGTTGACAATATTAACTTTGTTTTCATTTCTTCAACGAGTGAAAGGTAAGTACAAGATTAATTGAATGTAATATAAAATATATTCCTGACATTTTTAACGATTGTCTGGTTTTATATAGTCACGATGAATATTTTTTCCCTTGAAGGCTTAGTCAAAAAAAAAAAAAATGTTAGGCATGTAAACTGTTAAAATTTAAAAAAAGTTATTTTTTATGCAGGAAAGAGGATCCTACGGCGATCGGCCCGTAAAAATGACCCTCAATATAAGAAAGAGTCGAAATGAAGGTCTCCGAGGCTCACAATACCATTTTTTTTATTTTGAAAAGATTGTGTAGTGTGTAAAATGCATATATTTGTCGTGGAGAATAGAGGGAGAAGTGTGTTTTTTGAGAGCATGTTGGATTACTCATAAGGTAGATGAGACACGGAGAAAGATCAGCTAAAGAGGACAGTGACAAAGAAACGGGAGTTTCAGCACTCCCTGTCTCCTGCCTTACATCCTCTCCGGAGTACTTCCCTGGTCGATTGGTGTCTGCAACCTCCTGCTCTATTATGTACGTAAATGAACTTATTTTGTAATTTTTAATTAATTTGCGGTAAAAGTTGACATTTATTTTTATCATTGAGAATGAAAACCGGTTGGCTCCCTATGAAAATTTTTTGTTCCGCAATTGGGACGAAGACTATAAAACCTGTCGCAATCTATTTGTTTTTATAAATTTTGTGTCGATATAAAAACTGAAAAAAAAAAATTGCTTTTGATATATTTTAAATCAAAACTGATTTCTAGTAAAAATTTGAACGAAATGTATTCCCTCGTAATGTTAGAATGTCAAAGAAAGTATGAGGATCGCAAAACCCAAAAATACAAACGAATCGAAAGCGTGAAAATGAACCTTCTGCAATGATGACGACTGCATTTTTTTATAAAAGATACAATCTTCTACCTCTTTGACCGTGCCTAAAAAATTAGGAGAACATGAAAACGATGATAAAGAAGATGAATATGGAAGATATAAAGAAAACGCGGAAGATATTTCTATTTTTGAATCTGAATTTTCTGAGAAATCTACAAATGAAGAAGAATCTGAAATTTTCGAACAAAACTGCGTAAAAGAATATACGGATTTGAATGGAAAGAATTATGAAGGTGATGAACATCTTTCGTCGCAAGAACCGGAAGGCGGTGAAAGAAATGACATTTTAAATTATTCTGATCCGGCGTTATGGCCTCCTATTACAAATATAATTCGAGATATGTTAGTTGAACGAGGTCTCATATTACCCCAGGGCCCAGATTCACGATTTCCTTTGAATAATGAAAATATACATTTTCAATAAAGTATTGCCAACGATTTTTACCAAACGGAGAAATCTTTCAGAGGCGTTGGCTACAGTATTCAGAATCAGTAGATAGTTTTTTTTTTTTGCTTTTGTTGTAACTTTTATTAAGTTCGTATAATTTATGTAGGGAGGGTCTTAATAATTAATAGAAATAACTTAATATAAAAAACTTGCATTGGAGAGCATTTCTCAAATGTCTAATGGCAATTACTTAGTTTCTCTCAAGAAACAATTTGGATTTCCATGGACGATCAGATCGTCGGCTAATGAGTGATAATAATAGTAATTTTCTAGGACTGGTGGAATTCCTAGGTCAGTTTGATTCTGTTACGATAGAACATTTGCGAAGGGTACGCTCCGAAGAAATTTATGACCACTACTGTGAAAAGCAAATTCAAGATGAAATGATAAATTTACTTGGCGATGAAGTAAAGACAAATATTATTCGAAGATCTCAACGAGCCAAATACTTTGCATTTTAGAGTGTACACCAGATAGAAGCTATTGACCAACTGTCATTACTCTTCGTTTCATAGACTTGCCTGATATTTCCGTAAAAGAACACTTCTTACATATTGCCAAGCAATTTTATCTACAGGAGAGGCTTTGACTAATATTATTTTAGAAGAAATGAATACTTGTAATCTTGATATGAATAATTACCATGGCTAAAGTTACGACAATGGTTCAAATATGGTTGGAAAAAATAAAGGAGTTAGGACTCGGATTAACAATATGTATCCGTTGGCAGTTTTTAATCCATGTGGATGTCACTCACTTAATTTGATTGTTAGCGACGCAGCAAAATCTTCCGTTAAATCAGTTTTATTATTTGGAGTTCTCGAGCGTCTGTACATATTTTTTAGCGCGTCTATTAAACGCTCGGCTACATTAAAAGACCATATAAAAAATCTAACTTTAAAAGAAGTTTGCGAGACACGTTGGGAATGCCGAATTCAAAGTGTTAAAACAGTCTTTTGATAGTCTGGCACAAATCCTTAATTTTCAAACTAACCTCCTTTGGTTTTTATCTTTCTGTCTGTGCCTTCATCTCTGATATTCTTTCTGGCTGATCTATAGCTGCAGTTGTAGATGTCCACTGTTCTTCTCTTAAAGCTATTAATAGTGGTGTTCCTCAGGGCTCTGTCCTGTCATCCATTCTTTTCATTTTATTTATCAATGATCTTTTAAGTCGCACTTCCTGTCCTATCCACTCTATGCCAATGATTCCACTCTTTACTTCTCCATCCACTTCACGAAGCGTCCCTCTCAACAGTCACTTCATGCTCCGCGTGGGACGGCTATGATGCACCTGACCTCCGATCTTTCTACAAATGATACCGTGAAGTGCGAATGATATATATATATGGGAAGGGGTGCACGTGGGAAAATATTTCCACAAATATAACGCAGAAAAAAAAATCAAAAAATTCCATCCTATGTCAACGAGATAATAGCCAAACAGGAAGAAGTTTAAGCGAATCCAAACTTCATGAAGTTACAGCCAGCGAAAAATAAAAAATTATTCGACCGGTCTTTGAGGCGCCAGAAGTTCTACATACACAAGTTTCGAAATTTCCTCTTCTCTGGACTTTTTTGCACAAACTCTTCCACTGTTCTTTGTTTCTTCAATGGCTGATTAATCTGGTCGATGTTTATACCATGAATATTTTTCATGTGGGATGATAAACTTGAAGTAGAACCTTGACAACACTTTAAAACTTTGTGACATGTCATACACTCTGCTTCTTCTTTATTCTTACGAGTGAAATGATACCAAGCATTTGATTTCTTTGACATGATGGAGTATTAAATCTTAGAATCTTAACTGATCAATGTGCAATCATCTACATAACATTCAAGACTGAAGCATCAATTATTTACACTTATAAACAAACAAAAAACGATAGGAAACGATGCAAAACGTAATTACTATGTTTTGTAAACGTTTGGAAACGTTTGTTTCATAGAAAATGGACCAAAGTGATTGGAGACTTGCAAAATGTGAAAACCGGTTCTTATCGTCGGTTTCGGTGATTATTAAAATTTTCATCACCGGTTAAAAACCGGTTTTTTGAAACCGGGTTCCATCTCTAGCCAGAACACGATAACTTAGCAAACCTGTAAATTAAAGCTTCAGGCGCAAGGTTCTGGTTGGAATACTGATCCAATTCAGAACTCTCTCTAGAACTTCACTAACGCAAAGAAGAAAACCTCTTGATTTACCTTCACATTCAATCATAGTAGATTGGATCTTAACAGTACTAGTGTCTTCATTTAAAATAGTTAGGCTTATACTATTGCACTATGCTCATACGTTGTTTAAAAAGTTTTTTGTTTTCCTTTATCTGTCGTGAATGATCGATCACTATCTATCGAGTAGTAGAACCAAGAGGTGTAACATTTAGTGGAGGTGTTAAGGCCAAGTTATAAGTTACTACGCTTCCTTTGTTCACTTACTCGATCAGCAATGAAGGAAAAAGAAACAGTGAAACATGTATCTCGCAGCTTGGAATAGGCACACACAAACAGCATTTCTCACGGTTTTCTCAACGTAACTCTGACCTTAGTTTTAATTAAGGTGGGATCACTGCAGATCTAGTCTTGACTGAGATTAGATCGTTACTGACCTTAGGACAAACCAAGGTGGGTTATTACCGTTGCTGACCTTAGGATAATCCCAAGGTAGGATATTGCCGTTTCAGAAAAACAGTAGTTTTAATTCATCTCTTAACATGTCCAACGTTCATACTTCACCTACTTTAATATCTTTAAACTCGAACGCTTATCACAGGACACAGGAAAATTGGGATCACCTGAAGATCAGGGCCCCCAGCCTTCTTTAGTTAGCTTTATAAGGCTAACTAACGAAATATCACAACCTAACCTAACCAATCGTCAAGGGCGTACAGTTGACCTAACGATTGGTTAGGTTAGGTAGTGATATTTTCGTTAGTTAGCCTTATAAGGCTAACTAAAGAAGGCTGGGGGCCCTGATCTTCAGGTGATCCGAAAATTGTTGGATGATTACGGCAAGACAGCTAGAACCACAAACTTCAGAAAGAACCTCTCCCAAGGTTAACTATTAAAAACACCACTATTTCGGTCGGACCGGTGTTGAACCAGTTGCTAGTTGACTTAGGGGATCGAATCCATTATTATTAATTCATATATAGTACGTGTACTGTACGTACAGTATATATATATATATATATATATATATATATATATATATATATATATAAACGCAGAACACTGCCAAAAAATACAATGATCACCTTTGTTAATTGGCACCTTCAGGTTTAGAAAAAAATAGAAAGATATTCAGTTAATACTGGCTATCTTTTTCTGCATGAACCTCACGAAAGGGTAGGACACGTCTTTAAAAAGAGGCAGTAAATTTCTGTATCATGGTATGTTAAAAAATTTATCTCTGGTCAGATATAAATTCTTTTAGAGCAATGGTTTTTAAACTGTGTCGCAAGGAGGGTGTCGGTGGGTCGCGGGACGCATAGATTTTTCGCTACATTCTACTTTGACCAACTTTTGTTCTTCGTGAGAGAAATCGATCCTCGTTTGTTGGCAACACTGGTGCTTATCACTGCGTGGAATTGTTTTTCGCGTGTGATAACTTATTCTCGCAACAAATGCTTTACTTTTAAAAAGTGTACATTGTTTTGCTAAGTATATACTTTGGAGCAAGTGTAGTTTACGTCCCCCTGTGGTGCCTAGTGTAGTTTACTTTCCCCTACATTATCGTAGTGTAGTTTGCGTTCTCCAACTTTGTCCGTGTATACCTAATCAAATAAAATTAAAACTAACGAAAATATTACGACTTAACCTAACCAATCGTCAATATATATATATATATATATATATATATATATATAATGTAAAGAACGACGCTTGTATAGAAGAGCGTCCGCACAAAATGAGGCACCTCCTGGGAGGTGCCTCGTTTTTCATTTGCTCGTTCTCCCTCCTCATTTTGTGTGGACGCTCTTCTACACAAGCGTCGTTCTTTACATTAATTATATTTTGTGTTGTTTGCAGTTAATATAATATATATTATATATATATTAGTGATGTAGCGGATGTCATTTTTTCACATCCGCGGATGCGGATGCGGATGAGGATGTTTGATTTCAACATCCGCGGATGCGGATGCGGATGCGGATGTTTGATTTCAACATCCGCGGATGCGGATGCGGATGCGGATGTCTACATTTTCGTTATTTTTTAGGATATATTCGAGATTTGTTGTGTTTAACGTATATAATAAGTTATTATATAGAGAGAGCTGTAGCTATAATGTAGTATAATTGATTAATTGTACAATAATTGCTGTACTTTTCTCTGAACATATAAAATAATATCAAGCATCTAACTAATATAGAAATCAATTAGTGAATTCGTCTGCAAATAAATTCGTTATATTTTGTTGAGTTTCAGCCACAATTAGAAACCATAATTGTGTTACCAGGATGCGGGACGTGAACCCAACTCAAATGCACCCCACCGACCTCTTTCCCCAACCTCCACCCTTATAGAAAGAGATCTTTAATTAGCTTGATAACTATTATATTAAGTTTAAAGTTTTATTAGGCATATTTATAAATGAGTAATTAAAATAAAGTAAACTAAGATGTTCATCGTTTAATGTTCAAACTTAATTATAGGAAGGTTATGCTTAAGGAACATTAATTTTTCTGCCTTTTCTGCTGCCAGTCTGTTTCTCTTTTCATCATATATTAATCCAGCACTGCTAAATAATCTCTCGCTTGGTACGTTTGTTGGAGGACAGGCTAAATGTTTCCTTGCAAGTTTACTCAAGTATGGATAGATATTCTGCGTATTTTTCCACCAACTAATAGGATTGTCACATGCAGCCAGGCGTTTTTCTTGGTGATAGCTCTCGATCATTTTTACTACATTTTGACATCGCGTAGGTCTCGTCATTGCTGCTTGACTCAAGAAACTGAGAGACAGATTCTGTGATAGATTTGCTTGTTGAAGGTGTTGGTTCTGTCACTGAAACTTTTATTCTTTTGGTGGGTGGCGAAGCGACGGACTCAAGAGATTGAAGCTCTTCAACTGCTTTGCCAAGTGATGATTTAACTCGTTCTAATGTACTAGGTGAAAATAACTTAGCTTTGTAACGTGGATCTAAGTAGGTTGCAAGAGAGTAACTTCATACAAGAACAGCCTCTCGTCTTGTCGCTTGCATCACTTTTGCGCACAATGAACTAGTTCTATTAATATAGTAGAATTTGATAATTTCCGCTTATTAATGACGTTTTATCTCAACGGTCCACATCCGCACGACATCCGCAGTCCAAAGTGCGGATGCGGACGCGGATGCGGATGCGAGAAAATGTGCGGATGTTCCGCGGATGCGGATGCGGATGCAGATGTGACCTACATCACTAATATATATATATAATATATTATATATAATATATATATATATATTGACAATTGGTTAGGTTAAGTCGTAATATTTTCGTTAGTTTTAACGTTTGAGTTGATGGATTCATTTAAAAAATGTCTCCTAAAGATCTTTGTGTAGTTTACGTACCCCAACTTTGACCTAGTGTAGTTTGTGTTCCCTTTTGCGTCAGGGGGACGTAAACTACACTTGCCCCTATACTTTTATACAACTTTGTTGTAATCATAAATAGGTATATTATACCAAACAAAGTAATGAAAACAGTTTCAAATGAAATGTCAAAACTTTCCACTTTAATAACTCTTAAAACGCACAGTAATGCAGTTACCTGTACGTACGTCTTCATCTTCTATTTCTGAACTTCCAAATAAGAGGATGAAAATTTATAATTCGGTGCTACTGTAGTATGCGGTCTACCTACGATTCGGCGGTCTACCTTTTAATTATAGCTTCTTATCTTGTTTACTAATTGTTTGTTTACATCCCATTGTCAATCGCCCTTGACGATTGGTTAGGGTTAGTCATGATATTTTCGTTAGTTTTAACGAAAATATCATGATTAAACCTAACCAATCGTAGGTAGACCGCATACTACAGTAGCACCTATAATTCTAAACCAAATACTTCTTCCTTACGAAACTATGTCAATTAATACCTGAGATACGAGTTCATTGCTAATGAAGATAGAGCCGCTTTTTTGCCAGCGTGTTTTTTGGGGGAAACATCAACAAACCAAAATATAAGACCCTGAAAATTGAGTAGACATTTAAAGACTATACATCCATCCATAAAAAATAAATCTGATGAATACTTTAAACGTTTAAAAGACCAGTTTAAAAAAACAAACCAGAAAAGTTTAAAGCATGTACTACTTCAGAGGCGTCTTTAACCTCTTTTGGACCACTAGGTCGAATATGTACCGTTTCCCATACACGCACTCATAACTTAACCCTACTAAAACTTTGGTCGTGAAGAGGTTAAGGCATCTTTACCAGTTTCCTACCAATTGTTAAATCACACAAAACCCATATCATTGTCGAAGAGCTGGTTTTTACCAGCTGTAATCTATATTTGCAGTGAAATATTGGGTCAATCAGCAGTGAATAAGGTGAAACGTTTACTTCTGTCTGATAAACAGTTGGTCGTAGAATTTGTGATATAAATCAAGACATAAAACAGCTCATTAAATGGGTCAGAATTGCATTATCAGTCTTCTCTATTCAGTTGGATGAAGCCACCACCACTGCGAAATGTGCAATGTTGTTCATCTACATCAGATACTACTTCAATGAGGAGATACAGAAAGACCATCTTTTTAATACAGGGACATTTTTAAAGAGCTGAATGGGTTCTTTGACGAAAACTAAACACGGTAGAAAATTTTTATTGGAATTACAACAGGTGGTGCTGCTTCGATGACAGGAAAGCACGTTGGTCTCATAAAGCTGGTGAAAAACTAGTTTCCAGGCAGTCTGGACATTACTGCTTCATCCAGCATGAGGCCCTGGCGTCAAAACAGTCACCTGACTAAAGAGGCTGTAAAAATTCTTAATTTTATTAACCAGAATGCTTTAAATACTCGTTGTTTTGAAGTTATATGTTCAGAGATCGGGTCTGTACACAGAACCCTTCTTTACAATGAAGTCCGATGGTTCTCGCAAGGCAGTGCTGTATCGGTTGTTTCAGTTACAATAGGAACTACTGTAGTTTCTCAGAGAAAAAATTCTCCCATATTAAAGTTC
Source organism: Bathynomus jamesi (assembly GCA_023014485.1). Taxonomy (NCBI): domain Eukaryota; kingdom Metazoa; phylum Arthropoda; class Malacostraca; order Isopoda; family Cirolanidae; genus Bathynomus; species Bathynomus jamesi. Next base: position 46,310 of record JAJOZX010006327.1, on the reverse strand, counting down.
TCTATACCATGATGACTAAGTCCATTATACTGAATGCATGTAACGTTAGGCTCTTCGTTGTCACGAACAAATATTATCTGCGATTTCTACAGCCCTCGTGAGTCGCTTGAAGATCACCTGACAGTCAAAAACTCGTTCTGAAACTACTGATGGACGTCTTGATGAAAATTTGCGATCACGTTATGAACTGTTCCACATACAAGTACAAGCCCTAGATATTAAACTATCCTGATTTTCACTTTGATCATAATATGGTTGATTAATTATACGATCATGATTAAGTGGTGATATATCAGAAGCACCAACAAACTCTTTTGAGAAGCCTAATTCGATTTTTGTAGCCTAAACACATGACTTGCGCATAAAGTTGTTTTAAATCATTTTTTCCTGTGATATTTCTGGGTGCCTTTTTATTCTAGCAAAAAGACTCTCTCTCTCTCTCTCTCTCTCTCTCTCTCTCTCTCTCTCTCTCTCTCTCTCTCTCTCTATATATATATATATATATAATATATATATATATATATATAATGATGCAAACCCACAAGGAAAAAGAAAACTGATTCCAAAGCCTTTCGTGTATTCCAAAAGGCCTTGGAATCATTTTTCTTTTTCCTTGTGGGTTTGCATTATTCATTCATTTCACGTGTTTAATTGTGAAATTCATCATATATATATATATATATGTATATATGGATCTTTTCGGTTTGACGGCCTGTAATATTTTTTAACATTACTTGTTTTTTATTGTTCAGTTTTAATCGAGGATTTAAAAAATAACATTCTTGTTTTAGAGAAACAAATAGTGAGGCAGTTCTATGCAATTTAACAAATTTAAAATATATATTTTTAAACCGTATTGGGATATTTTTGGTTTGATGGCCAGGTGGAAAAAAACGAGTCATGGCTATGGGACGTCAAATTCTAGACTCTACCAACTGGTTAGGTTAACTGAATGCCCACTTAGGTTAACAGAACGGTTAGGTCAACTGTACGTCCTTGACGATTGGTTAGGATAAGTCATGATATTTTCTTTAGTTTACTGTCAAAACAAACGAAAATATCATGACTTAACCTAACCAATCATCATGAGCGTACAGTAGGCCTTGTCGAAATTTTATATTGAAAAGGTACATATTGTGAGGGGTTTGAATGGAACACAGGAACCCCCTCATAAATTCTTTTCGCTGTTTAAAGCCTCCTACCCGTGGCACAATTTTTCACTTTTTGACCTATATTGAAGAATATTCCATTTATACGAGACTTACTCTACATTCAGGTTTTTTGATGACATAAATCTTTATTAACGTATATTTTATTTAATAATGTACAGTATTAGGAAAATTAATTAATACAACAATATATTCAGAAGAAAAAATTAGAGGCATAATAAATGTGCTAAAATTCAATTCACTTTTTCATTGTTCCTTATCACATCAAAAGGGAAGAAATTTTCAATATCATTAGGAAATTTTATTTCATATGTTTCTTACTCATTCCACTGGGCCTTCCATTCAAACTTGGGCAGTTTTCGCCTTGATTCTAATGAGTTTAAGATAAATTTTGACGGTTGTCATATCCTATTCTTTCCTGACATGCCTTTGTTACTAGGTTCACTGCCCTTTCTACACTTTGACTGTGGCATGGAAAAGAAGCTATCTCCAGTGGCTTACATCGAGCCTGTAGTAGCTCATCGTCGCTAAAATTGTTTAGCAACGGTGGAGGAATAATGATCTCTTTTTGCCAATCGATCATCTCGGTGTAGTCAGTAGATTGGAAATTGAGAGTTCGAGGCAACTCAAAGTTTCTGGTACCTGAAAATCCTGTTCTTGAAAGGATGATTTTCTGAATAGCTTGCTCCCTAATTTCTAGTATCTTGTCAGTTACCATTGATATGAGTATATTTTCTGGGTGGGCAAATTAGGCGTTATTCTTTAATACTGGTTCTATGATTGATGTATGTTGTTCATCTAAATTTTGAAGCAAGCACATTAAATGCCAAAAGTTATATGCACCATCAGTTGCATTAGGATGAGATTTTATCCAAAACCACCCTGGAGCATAGAACTGCATAATAATCTTGACTATATCTTGAAGGTTTTTATCGGGATTTGGCGTTGAGATATATAACTGAATGACCCTGTTGGCTAGAGTTAGCCAGCGAGCATGGTGAATGGTACCTGGGGATCGAGTGGACAGATCTTGAGGAGTGTCTCCGGTTTGCACTGCCAGACACATATCATAGAGATATCTTTGATCACTGCTTAGCTCCTTCACAACATTTGCTGGAATTTCTTTAATGTTTCCCTTTACGCGAGAATATGTGACTACCTCCAATTTTGTTAAATCTGTTTTCAGTTTATTCCCAATTGAACACACAAAAGTATTTGGACCTGTTGTTTTACCACCAATGGCTTTGTAGAAGTGCATAAAAGGCAGCTCATTCAAATGCAAGAGGCACACCAACCACTGCACTGGTCTGTTAAGATGAATTTCAACCAGTTTTATGGCTACACCAATTTGTCCTGTATTTACAGGAGTACCATCACACAGTAAAGCTTTAATAGTATCTGTGCTGTTTGAGTCTGTAATAATAGTTATCAACTCTTCTGCTATGCAGCGAGCAGTTCCATTATCTGGTGTGACATGGTCTACATAGATGCTTCCATGTTCTTTCACAATAACATAGTGTTCTTCTTTTATCTTTCCATTTTTAGTTAATGTGGTACCTTTCCTTCCATCAAATCCAAGGCACTCTATCTTCAGATTTTCGGATTTAGACCTAAAAGTATTTGTTTCACCCATGCGATTTCTTTCTGTCAAGTATGTTTGTGTGATTAAGGATCTCCATATCTTTTAAAGGCTGCATTGACTATTGCAGCTGCAGCTCTACAACTTACATGATAACGATCTGTTGTTAATGCTCGGTTTTTATAGGAGTGCCTGTTCTGAATATTCTCAGTCAATTCTAAATCGGCCTCATAATCTACATCCTGACTCTCTGAATCTACATCCATATCTTCGGTATTTTCTATAAATTCCGATGGTAAAACATTGATGGTTTCAGTCATTTCTTCTTGTGCTTTTAGTTGACGTTTTTGTGCTTCTTGGGCTCTTGCTAAAATCTCTTCTTTGTTGAACTAGCTATGCGATCAATTGGTCCTAACTGATTTTTTTCTTTGTTTTTGACCCACAAAAGACTCCCATTCTGCCATTGGTATTTTATCCTTACACCTGCAGGATTTCCTATCAATTCCCTTATCATAGCATTCACAAGAAGATATATCAAACATTTTATCATACTGAGCTACTTTTAAGGCAAAACTTTCATTTCTTCGATGTAACGGCACCTTGTTCATTATCTTTTACAACAACCCTGTAACAATCATTAGCAGTTGCTGATCCTTTTGATTTAGCTTCTTCACGACGGCGCACAAAAAGGTAGTGTCTCACAACATCTGCTTTTGAAGGAGTCATGGCTGCTGTGAATTCCGTAGGATATCCAAAGGCTGCATTTGAGTACTTGCTTCTAGTAGTCATAGTTTATATTCAGAAGTAAAATCAAATTATATGTAATTTATAATTTATGAAAATTCAAATTATAATTAAAAGCAAATGCAAATTATTTGTGTTTATCTGAAAAATTATTTATATTTATCTGAAACATAAAAATATCAAGCATTAAACAAACAACTTATTATGTAAGATATAACAACATTAAACATATGCAAATATGAAGGTAAAAAAGGGAGGAGGGGCATGTGATAGGGGTAGTAGGGTAGCACATGCTTGATATTTTAATATTTTGTTAAGATGATAAAATGAAACGTCTCGCATAGTGTACTTTTTAAGCAAAAAAAATTTCCCATTTTCGACCCGGCCTAGCGTACAGTTGACCTAAAACTTTCAGGGATTTTGGAATCTTAAAGCGTATATAATATTCTCTAAACTAAAATGTATAACTGCCTCACTATTTGTTTCTCTAAAACATGAAGGTTATTTTTTAAATCCTCGATTAAAACTGGACAATAAATAACAAGTAATGTTAAAAAATATTACAGGCCGTCAAACCGAAAAGATCCATATATATATATATATATATATATATATATATATATATATATATATAATGCAACAATGAAATGACGGCTTTTTCATAATAAATAAGTAAAAAAATCCTTAAAAATGTATGGTGTAGATTAGATTAAGTAATTTAGTGTTTCAACTTTCATGCTGTCCTTTATTTTCCACTGTCCTCTAATGTGTAATTTGGTACACGAGACAAGTGTATACATAGTATGAATGAACTCCGAAGCTATTCTTTTAATCATACTTTTTCCTACTTTCCTATAAATCAGCGGTTCCCAAACTTTGTTTGTTCATTATCCCTTCAGACGATCTACCCAGATGACGATTACCCCCTCCCTCCAAATATCATAGAATATACTTATCATAATACTTTTTCATACTGAGGCGAAATAAATTACAACTTCAAGATGTTTACCTTTATTTATTTTAATATTACACAAAGCAAAAAGGCATTGAAGGCATTCAGAAAATATACAAAAGAAACGACATTCAGTGAGAAGGATGAATCTGCTTCTGACCAACCAACCAACTGTGATATTCTAAGTTCTATTTCAGAGATTGCGCAGCGAAGATCCGCTGCGATAGCGAGCTTGTTGCGGAACTTTGTTTTGATAACCCCTATAGCCGAGAAACTTGCAGCTTCACACCAGTAGCTCGTGGCAAAGGGTACCAGCACTTTCATGGCTTCTTGTTGAGCAAGGGTTCTTCCAAGAGACTCGACCAAAATTGCCAAATTTCTTCATTATGTTATGCTATACACTATACAGTGTATAGTGTATAGCATAACATAACCACATAATAAATATTTAGATCACTATCCCCAGAAAACGTGGTTACCCCGAGAAAACGTCGAAATTACCCCTTTGGGGGTAATTACGCCCAGTTTGGGAACCGCTGCTATAAATCATCATTCACAACGATTTTCTGATAACATTTGGCTGTCGGAGGAGGGAGAGCATTGTCTGTTCTATACTTTACTATTACAGTATTATTATTCCTGTGTAGAAGCTTTACACGTCTATAAGTGTAAGTGTGGTATAACTTTTCAGTATTCTTTATTTCCACTCGTTTTTCTGTATTACTTTACTTCTTTCTTGTTCTAGCCTTGAGTGGATCTTAGGGTATTTGTTACCCTGTAACTCTGTAATTCCGTAACTCTCTCTCTCTCTCTCTCTCTCTCTCTCTCTCTCTCTCTCTCAATTCGAAGGTGGAGTATCAAATAGTTTCGGTCAAAGTCCATAATTCTAGCGCATTCCTTTTGTTATTTGCTATTTTCCAGTTTTATTTACAAATTTTTTTTCTTTTCAATTTCAGAACTAATATTTTTATTTTAACTTTAACGTAGCACATACGATTGTTAAATGGACTATTCATATTTTTATTTTATTTTTTTTATGCAGCTCTTAAGCTTTTATTTAATCCAAATTTCTATTGTGAACGATTCCAATTACGGTATTATGCCATTAGATTTATATGATATATGTATTTGAATAATATATATATATATATATATATATATATATATATATATATATATATATATATATATTAGTGATGTAGGTCACATCCGCATCCGCATCCGCATCCGCGGAACATCCGCACATTTTTTCGCATCCGCATCCGCGTCCGCATCCGCACTTTGGACTGCGGATGTCGTGCGGATGTGGACCGTTGAGATAAAACGTCATTAATAAGCGGAAATTATAAAATTCTACTATATTAATAGAACTAGTTCATTGTGCGCAAAAGATTGCAAGCGACAAGACGAGAGGTGTTCTTGTATGAAGTTACTCTCTTGCAACCTACTTAGATCCACGTTACAAAGCTAAGTTATTTTCACCTAGTACATTAGAACGAGTTAAATCATCACTTGGCAAAGCAGCTTGAAGAGCTTCAATCTCTTGAATCTGTCGCTTCGCCACCCACCAAAAGAATAAAAGTTTCAGTGACAGAACCAACACCTTCAGCAAGCAAATCTATCCAGAATCTGTCTCTCAGTTTCTTGAGTCAAGCAGCAATGACGAGACCTACGCGATGTCAAAAGATGTAGTAAAAATGATCGAGAGCTATCACCAAGAAAAACGCCTGGCTGCATGTGACAATCCTATTAGTTGGTGGAAAAATACGCAGAATATCTATCCATACTTGAGTAAACTTGCAAGGAAACATTTAGCCTGTCCTCCAACAAACGTACCAAGCGAGAGATTATTTAGCAGTGCTGATCAATATATGATGAAAAGAGGAAACAACTGGCAGCAGAAAAGGCAGAAAAATTAATGTTCCTTAAGCATAACCTTCCTATAATTAAGTTTTGAACATTAAACGATGAACATCTTAGTTTACTTTATTTTAATTACTCATTTATAAATATGCCTAATAAAACTTTAAACTTAATATAAATAGTTATCAAGCTAATTAAAGATCTTTCTATAAGGGTGGGGTGGAGGAGGTTGGGGAAAGAGGTCGGTGGGGTGCATTTGAGTTGGGTTCACGTCCGCATCCTGGTAACACAATTATGGTTTCTAATTGTGGCTGTGAAACTCAACAAAATATAACGAATTTATTTGCAGACGAATTCACTAATTGATTTCTATATTAGTTAGATGCTTGATATTATTTTATATGTTCAGAGAGAAAAGTACAGCAATTATTGTACAATTAATCAATTATTACATTATAGCTACAGCTCTCTCTATATAATAACTTATTATATACGTTAAACACAACAAATCTCGAATATATCCTAAAAAATAACGAAAATGTAGACATCCGCATCCGCATCCGCGGATGTTTAAATCAAACATCCGCATCCGCATCCGCATCCGCGGATGTGAAAAAAAATGACATCCGCTACATCACTATATATATATATATATATATATATATATATATATATATATATATATATATACAGGGTGGGCCGTAAGTTTTCATACATAGAAAAAATAAACATTTTTTTATGGACAACCATTTTTATTTATATAATATGCTCTACATGGTTGCCATTGTTTTGAAAACACATTTCAATACGTGTTCCCCACTGTTGATGAACACGCATTAGCACAGTTGACGTTATGCTTGTAATGGCGTTGGTGATACGTTCCTTTAGATGATTTATGTCTCGTATCTTTTCCTGATACACCATGGCCTTCAAGTGCCCCCAAAGATAGAAATCAAGTGGGGTGAGATCTGGGGATCTGGGAGGCCACTCCACAGGACCACGCCGACCAATCCAAGCATCCGGAAACTGCTGATCCAAATACCGACGCACGTGAAGACCATAATGAGGTGGAGCTCCATCTTGCTGGAAGTAAACTGGGAAGCTACCTTCCTCGTTTAGCAGGGATGGGAAAATCTCTTCTTGCAACATGTTAAGATACCTTTCGGCATTAAGATTTCCACTGACAAAAATTGGTCCAATAATTCTGTCACCCCATATCCCGGCCCACACCATCACTTTACCGGCACCTTGCATCTTCGTCGGACTCAGCCAGTTAGGGTTAGCATTACTCCAATAACGTATGTTTTGCCGATTAACCTCTCCATTGACGTAAAAATTTGCTTCATCAGTAAAAAGATCTTACGTCAAACGCATATTCTTAGGGTATCTGAAACATAAAAACAAACGTTTAATTTTTCCTATGTATGGAAACTTACGGCCCACCCTGTATATATATATATATATATATATATATATATATATATATATATATCGGAAGTCGATGTGTTCCTAGGAAACCTTGTTCTAGTTAGGAAAATGAAACTCTTGTCAAAATTCTTAGCATCTTTGTTTAATCCAAACGTTTCGTTCTAGCCTAAAAAACATCTTCAATGGAAGTAAGTTAAATGTAATAAATTAAAAATTTTTAATTAAAATTATTATTAAAATTTAAAAGAAAAAGGAAGAAAAGAAAAATAAATACAGAATAATATATATGTAAAAATCGTGCAAATAACGTGATGGGGGAAAAAAAAACCCTTTAACGAAAGATGCTGGAAAGAGACTGGAGCCACGTTAAGAGAAAAGAGAAAGGGGAGAACGAGAACAGCTAGGAAAATAGTTGGTTGGTCATTTAATTGGGTGGTTATTCCTTGTTAAGTTTAACGGAAGAAGTCTGTTCATTAAGAGATGGCCGATGAGTTTTAATGTACAGAGATTTCAGTATTTACAAACTAAGGTCTTCCGAATTAGTTTCGAAGATTGAAAATTTTTTGAAGACTTTGGTTTGAGAAGTAATCGAAACGACAATTATTAATGGCCGAATACTCTGGTTTTGATGGACGTAAACCAGTTCTGGGCGAAATACCTTTATGCTTTCTGATTCTATATTTTAATGGTAAAGTGGTTTGACCCACATAACGGGAATGGCACTCCGCGCACTTATAAATATACACAATACAGGATCGTATACATAAACTAAAGTAATATTATTCTTTATGACGAAAGTGGACTTGAAGCGTATATTCGTATTAATATTAAAAATATATTAATTAATATTAAAATATATATATTAATAATCATCATTTTGATACTTCTCATCTCATAATCTTAAATAATTTTTCAATCTTAGAAACTAATTCGGAAGACCTTTTGGCTCGTGTTAAGAAAGTGTTAAGAAATATTTTATGGTCATTTCTTCTTATTTAATTTGCATAATTGAATATTTGGTAGTGAAGTTTGAGTTAAATAAAAGAAAAATTCTAATATAAAAAAAGGGAAATTTCAAGGAATTTATTTAAACTTCATAGAGCAAATTTGAACATGACTAATTCCAAAATGAGCTTAATTTATGTTCAGTTTAAATTTCAGATGAACGAAAGCAGTTTTAACAAAAGAAAAATGAATTTGTTCTACAGATTGCTGAAATTCCGCCAAATCTGTTGAAAACACGGATGGAAAGTTGTACTTTAAAAAAGCGGCTCTAACTGACGGAATAATTTTCTAGAAAGTGATCGAAATACGGATCTCTGTGTAAGAAGAAAAGTATTTAGTAATATATATATATATATATATATATATATATATATATATAAAATAACTCTCGGTGCATCTCGCTCCTGATGAATCATACACCCTGACCTATAGAGTCAGGAGTGTTTGCACAATGCAATCTAACAATATAGGTACGGAAAAGATTATGGGCCAGAGGGGTTCAGTGGATTATGATAAACACAAAGCAATGTTGCTTCTACCAATGATGAACAACACACCTAAGTTTCATTAGCATACGTTGACCCTCCATGTATTTGGCGATGAGGCTGCGAGCTGCTCATACCCTGAATAGGTGCATGTATACGCGAAAAGTGCTTCGTGTAAAGCAATGAAAACTTTCTTCTGAATCAAACTTAATCTATTCATACACGTGTCTTAATCATTGAGAATATATATATATATATATATATATAGGGTGAACCAAATGTAGGTGGACAGTAAATGATAACGTTTATTTTGAGAATACATATTTAATTTTTTTGTATACTATAATACAAAATAAAATTTAAATAAATTTAGTTATAATATTTAATATAATAAAACAAAAACACCATAGTTTTAATGATCACCATAGTTATAATATAATATAACACAAACCGTATTCAACCTACTGTCCACCTACTTTTGGTTCACCGTGTATATATATATATATATATATATATATATATATATATATATATATATATATATATATATATATATATATATATATATATATACTGTATATATATATATATAAAAAATGTTATAATGTTTCAGACCAACAAAGACAATAGGATCCACTCATGGCTGGTCTACCTAACTATGTTCGTAATTGTGTATTGTGTATGTCCTCCGTGGTGGCGGAGGGGACCTACAATTTTACGTGGGTTCCGAACCACAAGAACATATGAAATTTATGTAAAAACTGCCTGTACATTGGCAACGAGCAATTTTTATAATAATATATAATATACACATACTGTATATATATATATATATATATACTTGTCACTTTGATTTTATTTCCTCGTAAACAAACGCGAAGAACGAAATAGAGAATATTTATACATATAAAACCGGTTAAAACCGGTGGATCTGCATCGGTTTTTCAAAATATGAAAACTGGTCTCTATATTTATTCTCGGATATGGAAACGAGATGTTATTTAAGCAGATGTCAAACACAGATTCAATTCCATCACGTGATAATTGGTATGGAATATATTATGCCCTATTTGAATTTTTTTATTTTTTTATTTGGGCAATGAATACCCATTCTCATTAATCTGTATACAATTACATATTTTCCATTCGTTTTAAAAGAAATAAACGTTATGAATTCAATATACAATCTTGTGTATATATATATATATATATATATATATATATGTATATATATATATATATATGTTATGGTTTTTTTTGCGAAATCGGTCTTTTTGCAAATTCTCTGGTCAGTTTGCAAAGAAACCAAAACAATAGTAATTTTACAAAATTACCTTAAATGTTTGATTATTTTGCAAAAACACAAAATTCGGTCAGTTTGCAAAAGCACCAATAATGATAATCTTATCGGTGTATTTGCAAAATCTCTTGTTCTAATGCTGTAGAACCTTCTAGCTCCTAACCTAACCTAACCAACAGTGTCATTGTGGTTAGGTTAGGTTAGGTTAGGTTAGGAGCTAGAAGGTTCTACAGTATTAGAACAAGAGATTTTGCAAATACACCGACAAGATTATTGATGATTTTGCAAATTGACCGATTTTTGTTTTTTGCAAATTGACCAATTTTTGCGTGTTTTTGCAAAATGATCAAACATTTCAGGTCATTTTGTAAAATTACTATTGTTTTGGTTTCTTTGCAAACTGACCGGAGAATTTGCAAAAAAAAACGATTTCGCAAAAAAAAAAACCATAACATATATATATATGAAAAATTATTTCACGAAAGTGACACGTGAAAAGTATTTATGATGAATAAAACCACGAAGGAAAAAGAAACACAAAGGGGTGCTCAAGCGCTTTCGTCTAATGACATCCTCAGGAACACTGAGGATGTCATTAGACGAAAGCGCTTGAGCACCCCTTTGTGTTTCTTTTTCCTTCGTGGTTTTATTCATCATATATATATATATATATATATATATACTGTATATATATATATATATATATATGATGCAAACCCACAGAGAAAAAGAAAAAGAAGAAAAATCATTCATTCATTTCACGTGTTTAATTATGAAATTCATCCCATATATATATATATATATATATATATATATATATATAATGTGCCTTTGCGTGTGTTCATGTGTGTGCTTTCGCGAATAGAAGCTCATTATTATATAAATGTTTGGAAGCATTCCCCAAGGAGATGCACGCATGAAAGAATGTGAGACCTATTGCATGCCATAATTGATAATTTATACCTGCATCACAAGAATGAAAATAATTCAGTGAAAATTGCGTGCTATTGCGGTCAGAGCGGAGAGAGACTCCGGGGCCCCAAATATATATATATATATATATATATATATATATATATATATATATATAATTTTTTAAGATTCCATTCCATTTTACTGGCATCGCATGACGGAGCAACGGATTTTTATCCTGTATCAGTGTATCTAATCTCGTATCTATCATGAGTTCCTTTTTTTCCATTTAAACGGGTTCTCGAAGCTGGCAAATGTAACGCCTTTGAAACCTTTCTTCCTTCGCTTTTATCTACTCTGAATTTCTCGAGTAGATGAAATAATTTATCATCTGACATCTGAATTGTCTTTCCAATAAAGCTCTTAAATCGGTTATACCGACTCAAATATTTATTATTGAAATCGAAAAATGGACCTATCATGTCTTGGACGCCTTTTAACATATAATTTTGCCAAGACACTAAAAGATATACAATTTGATAAAGAAGTCATGCGCACGAAGGATATAATATAATATATATATATAATATAATATATATATATATATATATATATATATATATATATATACACACACACACACAACACTATGTAATCATGTATTTCTCTCTCTCTCTCTCTCTCTTTGCCTGTTTGTACATGTGTGTGTGTGTGTGAGAGAGAGTTTTCCCTTCTCTAAATCTTCGGATGAATTATACTTTGTCGAAGTTATAATTCGGTGCTTTTATGCTAAATGTGTTTATTTTTCCGCCACTCTCTTTTAACCAAGTCAATTAAACTGAATATTTTACTCGAATCATTAAAGCTTTAAACTGTCAGTCAACAGAACTAAAACTTTTCCGTAAACTTTCTATTGACACAAACTTGGAAGTTTGAGTATGCTTGAATTTGTCTAATTTCGTTGTGACTTTGCCTTATCAACTGATTGAATTCCTGCTTCAGAAAAGTTTCTTTTTTTTTTCTTCTTTTTTCTTTTATAAAAGTTCTCTCTCTCTCTCTCTCTCTCTCTCTCTCTTCTCTCTCTCTACTGACTTTGAGGCACAAAAAACAAATAAAACCTTTCATTAAAAAAAAAATTTTCAATAGATATATATAAGATTTGAAATTAAAGAATTAAAAAAAAAAAAAAAAAATCGAACGTTTCCTTCCTATTTTTAATTTACTCTCATTTTAGTCTGTACTTTTTCTTCTTTTTTTTCTTTTCTTTCTTTACTTATCTTCTTTTTTGTTTATCTTTTCTTTCTTTACTTATCTTCTTTTTTGTTTATCTTTTCTTCCCTTTTATAAAGTTCTTCTCGTTTTTTTCGCGTTACTTTCCCTCCCTCCCCCTTTCAATTATTCGGAAATGAGGCTTTCGCAAAAGCTATTTTTTTTTAAATTTATTTCATTTCCAACATCAAAAGCAGTTCTCATTTTTTTTCAGTTTAATTAACCTTCAACGTAAGTTTCTTTGGTTCTCGTGTGTGTGCCTTTGATGGCATTGTTCTTAATTGTAATGCTGTTCTGCGTCATCCTCGCTTTGTTTTATATTAGAACGAATATTCAATGTTTTACGAGCTACGCAACATCCTTTCCACGCATGAATGAAGAAGACCTTTCCTTTATTAATAATAACCGTCCTGAATTTTAATTACCTGCACCAGGATATTGCAGGCATACACGGATAGATAGACAGCTCGTATATATGAAACAATAATAACTGTGTCTCATATATATATATATATATATATATATATATATATATATATGAGTGTTGTCTAGGCTTCAATTTTGTTTCCGTGTTCTCACTCAACTCAAAAATGGAGTCGTATTACGCAGGAATGTATATGTACAGTCAGATCAAAATGTCCTCTCATAAAAACTCCATGTTTTTTTTAACCATTGGCCATTGCTGATCACAGTCAAGAAAATACAGTGGGTCGGAAAGTATAGGAGTCGTTAGTGTTGCAAAGAAAAAAAAATTGTTCGCTGTTTTTTTAAGGTTTGTTGACAAAAAATAGAAAATCCGTTTACATAGAAAACAAATATATAGGGTGCTACTGTAGTATGCGGTCTACCTACGATTCGGCGGTCTACGGTCTACCTTTTAATTATAGCTTCTTATCTTATTATTTTTATTATTAGGTTAATTGTACGCCCTTGACGATTGGTTAGGTTAAGTCGTGATATTTTCGTTAAAACTAACGAAAATATCACGACTTAACCTAACCAATCATCAAGGGCGTACTGTATGTAGTATGCGGTCTACCGTTAAGTATGCGGTAGTAGTATGTTTAACTTCTTTAATAATTCCTTAATTGTGTAAATTAAATTATAATTCCTTTCAATTCATTTTCAATTCCTTTTAAATATTTTGAACGGTAGACCGCATACTACAGTAGAAACTTAACGGTAGACCGCATACTACAGTAGAAACTTAACGGTAGACCGCATACTACAGTAGCACCAATATATAGTTTCAATAAATTATTTGGATCACCTGAAGATCAGGGCCCCCAGCCTTCTTTAGTTAGCCTTATAAGGCTAACTAACGAAAATATCACGACCTAACCTAACCAATCGTTAGGTCAACTGTACGCCCTTGACGATTGGTTAGGTTAAGTCATGATATTTTCGTTAGTTAACCTTATAAAGCTAACTAAAGAAGGCTGGGGACCCTGATCTTCAGGTGATCCAATTATTTATTATAGGTTGTAAAAATAAGGACCTTTTCCAGTTTGTGTACCGTTTTTCATATAATTTATTTTTGAGAATATTTTTGTTAAAACTAATGAAAATATTACGACTTAACCTAACCAATTATCAAGGGCGTACAGTTGATCTATTATTAATTATAACATTGTTTGTTTGTTTCTGGAATAGTATTTACTATTTACTAATAGATCAACTGTACGCTCTTGATAATTGGTTAGGTTTAAGTCGTGATATTTTCGTTAGTTTTAACAAAAATATTCTCAAAAATAAATTATATGAAAAACGGTACACAAACTGGAAAAGGTCCAAAAATAAAAGGATATTTTCTATGTATATTTTAAATATAGAAATAGATTTTCTTTTAATTAAACTTAAACCTACAGGCTACAGCATAGGACAAATAACTATATTTCAGCTTTTATATTTCAGGTAAAAAAAAAATATATATATAAGGTTATAGCCAATAAAATACTTGCTCACTATTATAAAACCAAAAATATTCAACATGCGCGTAAAAATTATAAAGATTTTATATTAATTAATATTAGGCCTAGGTCAAAGAACAGTGGTTCTGTTGTTGTTTGATGGGGTTGTTTAAGCTCCTTCATAACATCTATGATGGAGGGGGTCTACAATTTTACGTGGGATTCGAACCACGGGTCGCTACATAATCTGGACGTAGAGGCCGGTATCTCATCCAACTACTCTTCAGACTAGGTGGCCATTCTAAAAAGGAGGACACTGCGTATGTGGCCGTACGTTAACATATATATATATATATATATATGTTAACGTACGGCCACATACGCAGTGTCCTCCTTTTTGGAAATTTGGAAATGGCCACCCTAAAGACAGAGTGCTCAAAAGGCGGACTGTCCGCCTAAAGCCGGACGCCTGGCCACCCTACTTCAGACCCAGTGTCTTTTAACTTCTTTGATCGATGGAAAGTGGTATTACGACAATGGCTACGACGTAACCCGAGCAGTGGTTCTCGAACACAACACAACAGAAATAAAATCCAAAATAAAACTACATATCTTTATTCGCACGAAATTATTAAAATACAGTGCCACAACAACAGAGGGAATAGACCATTTAGCTACAAAGTGCCAAAAATTGTTGCCATTCGATACGTACAAAGACATAATGAGGTTCTGAAGCTTATGTAGAAGGGTTAATTTCTTCTAAAAGCTGAGAACCCACTAAGCTAGAAGTAAGACTGAAAATAAGTACGCAAAGAATATCATAGACATGCCTAGTTTGACAGACATAAGGCCTATACGAGGCCTACCAACCTGCTTCAGAGATGCTACACCGCCGCGAGAATAGTTACCAGGTCCTGGATTAAGTAATTAATACATCTTAGTCTTTGAAGCCAAAATTAAATACGAGTATATTGACAATATTTTATTTAGTTCTATATACCTATAATAGTAATTAGATTTATAATATGGTGGCACAAATTTATTAATACAATAGGAAATAACGTTGGTAAAATATGGTTCTACGTGGCCAAAGAAGACGGTGCTACTGTAGTATGAGGTCTACCTACGATTCGGCGGTCTACCTTTTAATTATAGCTTCTTATCTTGTTTACTAATTGTTTGTTTACATCCCATTGTCAATCGCCCTTGACGATTGGTTAGGTTTAGTCATGATATTTTCGTTAGTTTTAACGAAAATATCATGACTAAACCTAACCAATCGTCGGTAGACCGCATACTACAGTAGCACCAAGAAGACTTTCTCCTATTATTTTGACCCCTTTGAGGTTGGTATTTTGTTAGTTATTTAATTAAAATCAGATTTGACCATAATTTTAGTGGTCTTCATAATGTATACTAAAAATTTAATTACAATAAGTTACTCTTAATATTTAAGCGTAAGAGTAAATATGATCTTAAAGTATAGCAAAAGGTTTTTTTTTCATTATGCGATTCCTCTGAAGTTTATATTATAAATAAAATTAATTTTGAGCTATATTTATAAAACGGGGTTTTGAGGGGATGATCCTTTTTAAGTGAAAAAACTGCGACTCTCCCCTCCCCCTCCCCTTAAAAAAAAGGTGGACTGTGGCACTGTGCCATTCAGTATTTTTTCCTTTTTTACCAGAAATTAGATTAGATTAAAACGTTTTACTGAAAATTCTGTTATCATTGAGACATTCATTTATTAGAACACACACACACACACACACACTCTCAAAATCTTGTATTTTAGGGCTACGATAAAAAATACAAGTAAAATTTCGTTAATGGTACTCGTGGAACCTAAAATACATTTCTATCATTATATATATATATTTTATTTTTTTTATAATAATAATAATAATAATAATAATAATAATAGATGTATTTTTCGATACCAAGGGTACAATTAGCCAAAAACTTTTATATAGAGTGCAAATACAGAGTGTAGTGAATACTCTTATTTTAGTTTCAAGATAAATGTTAATTTTACCGTCTTGAATTTCGGAATAGCTATAAATTCATTTTAAATTAGTTACCCATCATAATTCAATTGTAAACCACATTAATACTAATTTTATGTATACTGTATTATTTTATTGTATGTAAACATAATTAATTATATATCACAATTGTCAGTTAATTATTTATATTCAAATAATTATTTTAATCTAATACCATGTCCATTTTGCAAATAAATAATAGAAATCCAAGGGTTATATTTTCCATCCTTGGTACTGTCGCAGTTTCGCCTAACGGACTCAATACGGCTAGTGAGATAATCACTGGTTGGCACTTAACCAGCGGCAGTGCTTATGGCTACATCATCCAGGTTAACCTATACCGGATAGATGCGCTACGGTCCCAAGCCGTAGCTTGCCTAGGCCCAACGACGACGACGAAAACCAACAATTGGTGACCCCGGAGTTGGATTCCCCCCTTTTACCCGAACGACTAGGACTAGACTGTAACGTCGTTCGTGCCCATCACCCCCTTCACCCGAGCGACTAGGACCAGACTGTAACGTCGCTCGTGCCCTCTGCCCCTCACCCCTGCCCGTGCGCTCTGTGCCTGCGCTCGTCTCAACCTCCACTCCTTCGTTGGTAACTTGTCGTCTTGCTTGTACGTCAGCAAGCATAGGAGAAGATGCCTGACGACGCTGGTGCCATCTCCCACTTGAGCGTAAAGCTCCCCGTCTTCTGGCCGGGTGATCCATTTATTTGGTTCCACCAAGTGGAATCACAATTCAACTTGGGAAGGATCACCGCTAGCAGGACAAAATACGATCATGTTTTGTCCTCTCTACCAGCGAGCATCATCTCTGAAGTCCGTGACGTCATCGTGTCTACTTCCACGAGTGAGGACCCATACAACGATCTGAAGTCTGCCATCCTGTGCCGCACCACTGTCTCCGAGCGTGAGAAACTACATCAGTTAATCTCAAAAGAAGAACTTGGAGACCGTAAGCCCACTCAAATGCTGAGGGCTATGCAGTGCGCTCTAGGCGAACGCGCACAAACCTTCGATAAGGACATCTTTAGACAGTTGTTCTTGCAGAAACTTCCTCCATCAGCTCAGCGTGTCTTGGCCACTATGGATCCTGCTACTCCAGTTGATAAACTAGCAGAAACTGCCGACAAAGTAGTGGAGATTGACACAGCTCCGGTCAACAACGTGAACACACAATCGGAACTGGAGTTGAAAGTGGAAGAGTTAAGTCAACAACTCAACCACGTTTGTTCTCTGCTACAAAATCAACGGCAAAGAAGCCATTCTCGGTCAAGATTTACGAAGAGGCATCGTTCGAGTTCCGGGAAGATCTGCTTCTACCACTCTAAATTTGGAAAGAAGGCTAGGAAGTGCATCTCCCCTTGCAATTTTTCGTCGGAAAACCCCAGCAGCGAGTCCTAATGGCGTCTAGTACTCGCACTGCCAACCTGTTATTCATAAAGGACAGGAACTCTGGTGTCAATTTCTTGGTCGATACCGGAGCGTCAGTCAGTGTATTCCCTCAAAAATCTGGTCATACGCACTCGGAATCTCCGCCTCTATACGCTGCTAACGGTTCACGCATACCCACGTACGGTACTCAGTCGCGTGAACTAAACTTGGGCCTTCACCGATCCTTCAAGTGGATTTTCATCTGTGCTCAAGTGCAGCATCCCATAATCGGCGCTGACTTCCTCCAGCATTTCAAACTCCTGGTGGATCTTGACAAGCGACGCTTATGCGACCAGGCCACACTGCTTTCTGTTCTTGCCAAACAGGTTGCCCTTCCGGACGCCTCGAACTCTGCACTTTCCCTCGTTCCCCCTAATTCCATGTACCAGTGCCTTTTCCAGCGATATCCAGGAATTCTTCAACCGATGCAGATGGGTGATACCATTAAGCACACCATTACCCATCACATTACAACAAAAGGTCCCCCTGTGTTTGCAAAACCCAGACGTCTTGCCCCGGACAAACTGAAAGCTGCCAAATCGGAATTCCAGCTTATGATAGATCTTGGGATAATAAGACCTTCCAAAAGCAGTTGGTCCTCTCCCCTACACCTGGTCCAGAAGAAGTCAGGAGGGGGGGGGGACTGGAGACCATGTGGGGATTACCGGTTTTTGAATTCGACAACCATCCCGGACCGATATCCGGTACCAAATGTCCAAGACTTTACTTCTCTTCTCCACGGCAAATCTATCTTCAGTAAAATAGACCTCGTTAAGGCTTTCCACCACATTCCCGTAGAGCCTTCGGATATTCCCAAGACTGCAGTTTGTACACCATTTGGGTTATTCGAATTTGTGAAGATGCCGTTCGGGCTACGGAATGCTGCGCAAACCTTTCAGAGGTTTATAGATGAGGTCACCAGAGGCTTAGACTTTGTTTATGCCTACATCGATGATTTGCTTGTGGCCAGCTCAACGGAAGAGGAACATAAGGAACATCTTTCACTCCTCTTTCAACGCTTAGAACAATACGGTGTTACTATTAATGCATCTAAGTGTGTGTTTGCACAGCCAACCTTGGAATTTCTTGGTCACACGATTTCGCAGCACGGAATTACCCCCCTTCAGGACAAGTGTGAAGTGATAAAAAATTACCCTATGCCAAATAATCAGCGTGAGTTACGTCGGTTTCTAGGTTTGGTAAATTATTACCACAAGTTCATTAAAAACTGTGCCAGTGTTCTTGCTCCTCTACACGCTATGATCACACACAAACGCAAGGTAACGAAATTGGTATGGTGTAGCGATAGTTTACAGGCGTTCGACAATGCCAAAAATGCTATCAATAGTGCATTGTCTCTGTCATTTCCTATCAGTGATGCCCCCCTAACTCTGACGGTCGATGCATCAGATGTTGCGATCGGTGGGGTGTTGGAACAAACCATTAACGGTCAACAAGCACCCATCGCGTTTTACTCGAAAAAGCTGCAGCCAGCCCAAACGCGTTATAGTGCTTTCGGACGTGAACTTCTTGCTATTTACTTAAACGTGAAGCATTTTCAACATTTCCTTGAAGGCCGAGAGTTTTGTGTTTTTACCGACCACAAACCTTTGGTCACTGTCTTCAATAAAAACAGCTGTAACCACTCTCCCAGAGTCATCAGGCAACTCGATTATATCTCGCAATTTACCACAGATATCCGCCACATCAAAGGTGTCTTGAACACTCCAGCGGATGCACTTTCAAGAATAGAGATTACTTCTGTTACCCTCAGCTCTACACTGTGGAATGCTATTGCACAGGATCAAGATAAGGATACGGAACTACAAGACCTGCTCAGAGAAGACTCCACTCACTCACTTTCCCTCAAGAAAATGAGTATGCCAGGATTGTCTGTGCCCCTCTATTGCGACGTATCAACAGCTGCTATTCGCCCTTATGTCCCTCCATGTCACAGACAAGCAGTCTTCACGGATCTTCATAAGCCCTCCCATCCTGGTATCCGTGCTTCGCAACACCTGGTTACCTCTCGCTTTGTTTGGCCCTCGATGCGGAAGGATGTCAAACATTGGACCAAAACGTGCCTTGCCTGCCAGCGTGCCAAAGTCCAAAGGCACACCAGGTCCCCCTTTGACGCATTTCCGCCCCCATCCCAGCGATTTGAGGTAATTCATGTAGACATTGTTGGCCCTCTTCCAGTGATTCAAGGCCAACGTTATCTGCTCACCTGTCTCGACCGCTTTTCCAGATGGCCTGAAGCCATCCCACTTCCTGATATCCAAGCGGACACTGTTGCAAGAGCCTTTCTTCATGGATGGGTATCAAGATTTGGATTGCCGACAAAAGTCATCACTGACCAAGGTCGCCAATTTGAGTCTTCGCTTTGGAAGAAGTTTACCAGCTTGTTGGGTACAGTACATGCGCATACCTGTGCGTATCATCCGCAAGCTAACGGCCTCGTCGAACGCTTCCATCGCCAGCTGAAGTCATCCCTTATGTGTCACGAAGACTCCCATTGGATGGATAAGCTTCCACTCGTGTTGCTTGGTATTCGCTCTGCATTTAAGAGTGATCTGAAGACTACAGCGGCTGAACTAGTCTATGGAACAACACTGCGGCTACCAGGTGGCTACTTCACTGCAGGGGATAAGTCATGTGATCCTACGGAATTCGCTCAAACACTTTCCTCTCACATGCAGTCCCTTCAGCCTGTTCCCCCTCGATTGACTAGCCAACAGAACATCTTTGTTTCCCCAGCCCTCCAGTCTTGCACCCACGTTTTCGTTCGTGTACCTGTCCCAAAACGGCCTCTCCAATGTCCATATGACGGGCCCTATGAAGTTCTCCGACGTACGCGCAAATCATTTCTCATCCAGCGCGGTTCCAAGGTCGACAAGGTTTCTATCGATCGTCTTAAGCCTGCGTTTTTGGAATCAACCTTAAGCGAGGTACATGTAGCTACCAAAAAGGTCCAGGGAAATCTGTGTCGTTCGGAACTCTTTGAACTTCCTCTCTGGTGGGGGAGTGTGTAGTGAATACTCTTATTTTAGTTTCAAGATAAATGTTAATTTTACCGTCTTGAATTTCGGAATAGCTATAAATTCATTTTAAATTAGTTACCCATCATAATTCAATTGTAAACCACATTAATACTAATTTTATGTATACTGTATTATTTTATTGTATGTAAACATAATTAATTATATATCACAATTGTCAGTTAATTATTTATATTCAAATAATTATTTTAATCTAATACCATGTCCATTTTGCAAATAAATAATAGAAATCCAAGGGTTATATTTTCCATCCTTGGTACTGTCGCAGTTTCGCCTAACGGACTCAATACGGCTAGTGAGATAATCACTGGTTGGCACTTAACCAGCGGCAGTGCTTATGGCTACATCATCCAGGTTAACCTATACCGGATAGATGCGCTACGGTCCCAAGCCGTAGCTTGCCTAGGCCAACGACGACGACGACGAAAACCAACAAGAGTAACTTTTTACTAGTTCTCATTTGTTCCGCTGACTTTCTGCTTTGCCTTTTGCGGTAGTTTTCCTTTTAGAACTACTTTTTACGTTCATTTCATACGAATTTGTAAGTTGTTTTTTTTAAAATAAGTCCCTCGTAATGTTATTTATTTTTAAAGCCAAAGAAAATAGAATAAATATAGTACGGAATTAATATATATGAATGACATTGAAATAATTTAATAAATGGTAATTTATAAATATGAATATGTTGCCTATTAAAATATAGTACCTTTGGTTTTCCTAAAATAATTTGAAAAAGTCGCATGTACGCTTCTCTGTAAGACTTAACGGATACAGTTATAAGTTTGGGGGATCCCTGTAATATTTTATACAGTTTTCATTATGGAAATGAAACTACAGGTATTATATTAGAGAATCTGTTTAGTATACCTGTAACACTCAATTAAGCACAATTTGAATGCGAGAGAAACTGTTACATTAGGATCGTACTAAAATTGATAGGTGCATACCAACAAAATCACGAGAGAGAGAGACTATATACTCGTATGTATCTCTTTACGGTTCTAAAGCTAGTCCTTCAAGTTTGTATTGCGTATTGTTAAACTAGTTTTATAGAGAACCGTCTTTATACGGTTTCCCTAATGAGTAGAATAACATCGATATGGAATATTCTTATCCTTTAACTTAGACGACAAATTTTATACTTAAGTAAATAATGAAATTAGAAACTACTGAAATTTAGCCATGTTGTGGGCGCTGGTCCATCAGGATGCGTCCGTGAATGGACACGCGTGTGCGCTTTAATTTACGCCTTTTCTCTTTTTTAATACTTTCTGTCTTTCCCATCCGAACTATTTCTGCCTTCTCGCCCCATTCCAATGGGAAACGAGATTTTGTTAATGAATTCGTATGGATATAAAAACTGATAATTTCCCTCTTAAAAAAAAAATTTGTCTTCCTTTGATTTGAGGAAAATATATTCACTTCCAAATACTTTACATCCGAACTAATTATCCAAATTTTAGGGCTGCAGTGTGCCCACGTCGCAACACCGGTTCACGTTAGATCGGCGAAGTTGAGCGACGTTGTGTTTATCCATTAATTGGATGGGTATCCGTCCTCCTCCGCATTCGGATGATTTAGCGACCCTTTAGATAGCTCGGGTTCCACATAAAGCCGTAGGTCTCCTCCGTCATGTGACCTTTGCTGTCTTTAGGGTGAATAACCAGCAAACATTGTTATTATTACCACATACAAACGAAGGTCAATATCATTTCTCTTATCTATTTTCTATATATGGTCACATTATATATATATATATATATATATAATATCTCAACCGTCGCTCAAAATCTTCTTAAAATCGATATATATATATATATATATATATATATTCTGAAAAGACATATAATCAGTTCATTGTTATATAAAATTATATGAAGTTGTATATAAATAAAGAGGTTTACTATGTGAAAAATAATTCTCTATATATAAAATCCCCCTGAAACATCTCACGAACGAGACGTCAATCCTCTCAAACTAAATAATTAAAAATGAACCTTGAACTCACGAAGGTTTTATATTAAAAAAAAAAAAGAAGACAAACCCCCCCACCCCACACACAAACCTATAAAAATGTTACAAAGAATAGCGACTTAAACCACTTTTAATTCAAGTTTTTATAATATTATAATCTCGTAGCGTAAAGCGAGCGAACAAACACATTATGAAATCCTTTAAAGGAATACTAACTGTTAGAAAGATGCAAATTAAATCTACACTAAATAGATCGAAAGTTCTACTTAATGTTCTCATTTTTCAGTCATTAGACTCGAGCAAACGCTCATTTCCCGGGATTTTATACAATTATCGTTATTACTAACATCTTGAGACCTTAAAACCATTATCTACATCCATGGTTTGCCAAATAAAGCGATCGAATAAGGAAAATGTAATGGAATTTTTGTTTTTGTTGGTTTTTTTTTTTTTTTCAAATGAGAAGTAAAAATAAAATAGAAAATATTAAATGAAGACTTTGTAATTTTTTTTTTTAATAATAATATATACTCCTAAATAACGATCTTACAACGAAAAATGAGTGAATTTTAACAAATTTTTTGGTGGAAGTATAGGTTATATGTATATTAATTTCAAATTATTCCAGTAATACACAAATGAAAGTTTATACAGTGTGTGTATATATATATATATATATATATATATATATATATATATATTGGAATTCAATTAGAATCATTGTAATTGTTTTTAATTGTTTTTAATTGTTTTTAATGAGAGGTGGAACGCTATAAACAATTTTATTGCTGCAATTATATATATATATATATATATATATATATATATATATATATAGATAGATAGATAGATAGATAGATAGATAGATGAAGGGTGAAAGAAGGATTCTGAAGATTTTATTTTTAGACGTTTCGGCAGTCATTCTCCTCGTCATGTTCGACGAATTTTTCTTTTCCACTCCAAAGAATACAAATAAAATTAAAATTTAAATTGATCCACTTAAAATAATAGGTATTTGATAATAATCAAAGGGGAGGGACAGAAACTGGCTCAGCGCTCAGGCCAACTAATGCGGCCCATTGCTTAACTCCCGTATCATTATTACTAACATCATCGGGATTCGAATCCCTAACCTCAGAGATTTCACTTCCCCTGAAGGAAAACGACGTTACTCACTGGGGAACGGCCGGCCTCTGGCACGGGTATTTCATACTTTTATATAATGAATAAACTTAAAAGTACGTATTAAAGTTATTAAACTTAAAAGTTATTAAGAAGTCAGTTAAAACTAATATAAAGGTCGACGGAAGTTTTAAGTTTGGCAACTTTTTTCTCAAGTTATTTTCAGGTAATGAAATTACGTCAATAAAATTAAGTTAAAATAGACTTAAAATAAAATATGGAAAATGAAATTTGGTAGGAAGTTATGCTAAAATATTGATCGAATTAAGGGATGGGATCACTTTAACATATTGCTTCCCAAAGCATTCGGGAAGCAATATGTTAAAGTGATCCCTCATGGGAAGCAATATGTTAAAGTGATTAACACTGGGAAGCAATATGTTAAAAAGAGAAAGGTTGGTTGGTTAGAAAGAGGTTGGTAATCTAGGAGATAACCTACCGACCGTAAACAAAGCTATAAATGCCCTAACCGGGCATTCTTTATATATTTAATGTAGGTTAACTGAATGCCCGGTTAGGCAAACTGTACGCCCTTGATGATTGGTTAGGTTAGGTCGTGATAGTTTCGTTAGTTTTAACGAAAATATCACAACTTAACCTATCCAATCGACCTAACCGGGCATTCAGTTGAACTAGCCGGGCATTCAGTTGAACGAACCGGGCATTCAGTTAACCTACATTAAATATATAAAGAAAATGAAAGGATGCAAAAAGGAGCTACTCAACTCGTACTTGTGGTAAATATGTGGCGTGACCGATTCTTCCGAAATCCATATTTTACTTTGTGACCACATAGCGCAACAATTCTAATAAATTTACTTTCAATCTAATATTTTAACATGTTATGATTTACTTTTTATGCCTTTACTTTATTAAAACGAACATTTTTTATCGTACTCCTTATCCTAAATATTGGGAAGCAATATGTTAAAGTGATTAACACTGGGAAGCAATATGTTAAAGTGATATACACTGGGAAGCAATATGTTAAAGAGAGGTTCCTGAGAAGCAATATGTTAAAGTGATCCAAGGGATGAAACGCAGTTATTCGAATTTGTCACGAGATTGTTCTTAATTACCACAAAAAAAATTTGGATTCGTAAGAGTAGTGAAGAAACTTAACGCGAGCAGATTTGACTCTGATGGTGAATAAAGTCGTTTGTAGTGAATACTCTTATTTTAGTTTCAAGATAAATGTTAATTTTACCGTCTTGAATTTCGGAATAGCTATAAATTCAATTTAAATTAGTTACCCATCATAATTCAATTGTAAACCACATTAATACTAATTTTATGTATACTGTATTATTTTATTGCATGTAAACATAATTAATTATATATCACAATTGTCAGTTAATTATTTATATTCAAATAATTATTTTAATCTAATACCATGTCCATTTTGCAAATAAATAATAGAAATCCAAGGGTTATATTTTTCATCCTTGGTACTGTCGCAGTTTCGCCTAACGGACTCAATACGGCTAGTGAGATAATCACTGGTTGGCACTTAACCAGCGGCAGTGCTTATGGCTACATCATCCAGGTTAACCTATACCGGATAGATGCGGTACGGTCCCAAGCCGTAGCTTGCCTAGGCCCAACGACGACGACGACGAAAACCAACAATTGGTGACCCGGAGTTGGATTCCCCCCTTTTACCCGAACGACTAGGATTAGACTGTAACGTCGTTCGTGCCCATCACCCCCTTCACCCGAGCGACTAGGACCAGACTGTAACGTCGCTCGTGCCCTCTGCCCCTCACCCCTGCCCGTGCGCTCTGTGCCTGCGCTCGTCTCAACCTCCACTCCTTCGTTGGTAACTTGTCTTGCTTGTACGTCAGCAAGCATAGGAGAAGATGCCTGACGACGCTGGTGCCATCTCCCACTTGAGCGTAAAGCTCCCCGTCTTCTGGCCGGGTGATCCATTTATTTGGTTCCACCAAGTGGAATCACAATTCAACTTGGAAGGATCACCGCTAGCAGGACAAAATACGATCATGTTTTGTCCTCTCTACCAGCGAGCATCATCTCTGAAGTCCGTGACGTCATCGTGTCTACTTCCACGAGTGAGGACCCATACAACGATCTGAAGTCTGCCATCCTGTGCCGCACCACTGTCTCCGAGCGTGAGAAACTACATCAGTTAATCTCAAAAGAAGAACTTGGAGACCGTAAGCCCACTCAAATGCTGAGGGCTATGCAGTGCGCTCTAGGCGAACGCGCACAAACCTTCGATAAGGACATCTTTAGACAGTTGTTCTTGCAGAAACTTCCTCCATCAGCTCAGCGTGTCTTGGCCACTATGGATCCTGCTACTCCAGTTGATAAACTAGCAGAAACTGCCGACAAAGTAGTGGAGATTGACACAGCTCCGGTCAACAACGTGAACACACAATCGGAACTGGAGTTGAAAGTGGAAGAGTTAAGTCAACAACTCAACCACGTTTGTTCTCTGCTACAAAATCAACGGCAAAGAAGCCATTCTCGGTCAAGATTTACGAAGAGGCATCGTTCGAGTTCCGGGAAGATCTGCTTCTACCACTCTAAATTTGGAAAGAAGGCTAGGAAGTGCATCTCCCCTTGCAATTTTTCGTCGGAAAACCCCAGCAGCGAGTCCTAATGGCGTCTAGTACTCGCACTGCCAACCTGTTATTCATAAAGGACAGGAACTCTGGTGTCAATTTCTTGGTCGATACCGGAGCGTCAGTCAGTGTATTCCCTCAAAAATCTGGTCATACGCACTCGGAATCTCCGCCTCTATACGCTGCTAACGGTTCACGCATACCCACGTACGGTACTCAGTCGCGTGAACTAAACTTGGGCCTTCACCGATCCTTCAAGTGGATTTTCATCTGTGCTCAAGTGCAGCATCCCATAATCGGCGCTGACTTCCTCCAGCATTTCAAACTCCTGGTGGATCTTGACAAGCGACGCTTATGCGACCAGGCCACACTGCTTTCTGTTCTTGCCAAACAGGTTGCCCTTCCGGACGCCTCGAACTCTGCACTTTCCCTCGTTCCCCCTAATTCCATGTACCAGTGCCTTTTCCAGCGATATCCAGGAATTCTTCAACCGATGCAGATGGGTGATACCATTAAGCACACCATTACCCATCACATTACAACAAAAGGTCCCCTGTGTTTGCAAAACCCAGACGTCTTGCCCCGGACAAACTGAAAGCTGCCAAATCGGAATTCCAGCTTATGATAGATCTTGGGATAATAAGACCTTCCAAAAGCAGTTGGTCCTCTCCCCTACACCTGGTCCAGAAGAAGTCAGGAGACTGGAGACCATGTGGGGATTACCGGTTTTTGAATTCGACAACCATCCCGGACCGATATCCGGTACCAAATGTCCAAGACTTTACTTCTCTTCTCCACGGCAAATCTATCTTCAGTAAAATAGACCTCGTTAAGGCTTTCCACCACATTCCCGTAGAGCCTTCGGATATTCCCAAGACTGCAGTTTGTACACCATTTGGGTTATTCGAATTTGTGAAGATGCCGTTCGGGCTACGGAATGCTGCGCAAACCTTTCAGAGGTTTATAGATGAGGTCACCAGAGGCTTAGACTTTGTTTATGCCTACATCGATGATTTGCTTGTGGCCAGCTCAACGGAAGAGGAACATAAGGAACATCTTTCACTCCTCTTTCAACGCTTAGAACAATACGGTGTTACTATTAATGCATCTAAGTGTGTTTGCACAGCCAACCTTGGAATTTCTTGGTCACACGATTTCGCAGCACGGAATTACCCCCCTTCAGGACAAGTGTGAAGTGATAAAAAATTACCCTATGCCAAATAATCAGCGTGAGTTACGTCGGTTTCTAGGTTTGGTAAATTATTACCACAAGTTCATTAAAAACTGTGCCAGTGTTCTTGCTCCTCTACACGCTATGATCACACACAAACGCAAGGTAACGAAATTGGTATGTGTAGCGATAGTTTACAGGCGTTCGACAATGCCAAAAATGCTATCAATAGTGCATTGTCTCTGTCATTTCCTATCAGTGATGCCCCCCTAACTCTGACGGTCGATGCATCAGATGTTGCGATCGGTGGGGTGTTGGAACAAACCATTAACGGTCAACAAGCACCCATCGCGTTTTACTCGAAAAAGCTGCAGCCAGCCCAAACGCGTTATAGTGCTTTCGGACGTGAACTTCTTGCTATTTACTTAAACGTGAAGCATTTTCAACATTTCCTTGAAGGCCGAGAGTTTTGTGTTTTTACCGACCACAAACCTTTGGTCACTGTCTTCAATAAAAACAGCTGTAACCACTCTCCCAGAGTCATCAGGCAACTCGATTATATCTCGCAATTTACCACAGATATCCGCCACATCAAAGGTGTCTTGAACACTCCAGCGGATGCACTTTCAAGAATAGAGATTACTTCTGTTACCCTCAGCTCTACACTGTGGAATGCTATTGCACAGGATCAAGATAAGGATACGGAACTACAAGACCTGCTCAGAGAAGACTCCACTCACTCACTTTCCCTCAAGAAAATGAGTATGCCAGGATTGTCTGTGCCCCTCTATTGCGACGTATCAACAGCTGCTATTCGCCCTTATGTCCCTCCATGTCACAGACAAGCAGTCTTCACGGATCTTCATAAGCCCTCCCATCCTGGTATCCGTGCTTCGCAACACCTGGTTACCTCTCGCTTTGTTTGGCCCTCGATGCGGAAGGATGTCAAACATTGGACCAAAACGTGCCTTGCCTGCCAGCGTGCCAAAGTCCAAAGGCACACCAGGTCCCCCTTTGACGCATTTCCGCCCCCATCCCAGCGATTTGAGGTAATTCATGTAGACATTGTTGGTCCTCTTCCAGTGATTCAAGGCCAACGTTATCTGCTCACCTGTCTCGACCGCTTTTCCAGATGGCCTGAAGCCATCCCACTTCCTGATATCCAAGCGGACACTGTTGCAGAGCCTTTCTTCATGGATGGGTATCAAGATTTGGATTGCCGACAAAAGTCATCACTGACCAAGGTCGCCAATTTGAGTCTTCGCTTTGGAAGAAGTTTACCAGCTTGTTGGGTACAGTACATGCGCATACCTGTGCGTATCATCCGCAAGCTAACGGCCTCGTCGAACGCTTCCATCGCCAGCTGAAGTCATCCCTTATGTGTCACGAAGACTCCCATTGGATGGATAAGCTTCCACTCGTGTTGCTTGGTATTCGCTCTGCATTTAAGAGTGATCTGAAGACTACAGCGGCTGAACTAGTCTATGGAACAACACTGCGGCTACCAGGTGGCTACTTCACTGCAGGGGATAAGTCATGTGATCCTACGGAATTCGCTCAAACACTTTCCTCTCACATGCAGTCCCTTCAGCCTGTTCCCCCTCGATTGACTAGCCAACAGAACATCTTTGTTTCCCCAGCCCTCCAGTCTTGCACCCACGTTTTCGTTCGTGTACCTGTCCCAAAACGGCCTCTCCAATGTCCATATGACGGGCCCTATGAAGTTCTCCGACGTACGCGCAAATCATTTCTCATCCAGCGCGGTTCCAAGGTCGACAAGGTTTCTATCGATCGTCTTAAGCCTGCGTTTTTGGAATCAACCTTAAGCGAGGTACATGTAGCTACCAAAAAGGTCCAGGGGAAATCTGTGTCGTTCGGAACTCTTTGAACTTCCTCTCTGGTGGGGGAGTGTGTAGTGAATACTCTTATTTTAGTTTCAAGATAAATGTTAATTTTACCGTCTTGAATTTCGGAATAGCTATAAATTCATTTAAATTAGTTACCCATCATAATTCAATTGTAAACCACATTAATACTAATTTTATGTATACTGTATTATTTTATTGTATGTAAACATAATTAATCATATATCACAATTGTCAGTTAATTATTTATATTCAAATAATTATTTTAATCTAATACCATGTCCATTTTGCAAATAAATAATAGAAATCCAAGGGTTATATTTTCCATCCTTGGTACTGTCGCAGTTTCGCCTAACGGACTCAATACGGCTAGTGAGATAATCACTGGTTGGCACTTAACCAGCGGCAGTGCTTATGGCTACATCATCCAGGTTAACCTATACCGGATAGATGCGCTACGGTCCCAAGCCGTAGCTTGCCTAGGCCCGACGACGACGACGAAAACCAACACGTTGAAGATTCCTTTATTGTTTAAGATGTGCAAGAATTCTTCAATGGGCAGATTGTTACAGTTTATACCGTCGCTGTTAGTGGTAAATTACATTCTGTAACGCTATCTGAAGGTTTGAACGTATGAATAATACTGAAGGTTTAGAGTGAATATTCAACAAACGCATCATAAAGAGTGGCTAGAAACTCCCTTTGCGTGAAATTACGGCATATCTGTATGTTGACCTTGTTTTTCATGGAAAGGGACTTTGTGGCCACCTTGTACATGGTACGTGAGTAGTGCAAAAGTATTCAAACATATTCTGTAGATTCAGTTCGTTATACGAGTATCACACACAGAGGCACGTTTGGTGTTTATTTATTTTAATCAATATTAGATGAACTACTGTAGGAAAACGAGTAATAATAATATTATTATCGAGTTATGTAATTATGCCGTCATGATTCAAGAAAAATCGAAGGTGTACAAATCAAGAAAGATGACGCTCAATTCGAGTTACTATGAAAGCAATTCTTATTGACTTGGGTAAATTATAGTTAATAGTGCAGCTTTATTATTTAAGAAAAAGTAATACATAATAGTAAATACGTAAAAAGATGACATATTAATGAATTACTGATATAATTTTCAACGTCATTAATTAAAAATTGGATCACCTGAAGATCAGGGCCCCCATGTATTCTTGTTTTTTTTTATTTAAAGTACCAAATATAATAATAAATTAAATTGAATGCCCGGTTAGGTCAACTATACGCCCTTGACGATTGGTTAGGTTAAGTCGTGATATTTTCGTTAGTTCTAACGAAGATATCATTTGGTAATTGGGGCTGGATGTCCCTGATCTTCAGGTGATCCTAAAAAGTTATTGATTTTTCTATAGTTTTAAATACGCGAGTTTTGCTTAATTTTGAAGTTAATATTCACAGGTTGCCAAGAGAATTTTCCTATATTATAGCGAGATTTAAAACTAGAAAATAATGCCGATTCTTTGATGAGTGTTAGGTAAAGGTTAGCACCTGTGATATCTCCTTTTGTCGCTGTTAGTTGATCTGAAGCTTTTATGCAGGCCTATATCACGTCAGAGATCTCTACTCCAAACGTTAATTTTCCTTATGTGCTTCACACTCTCTGACTTCGCTCAGTAAACTTGAGGACAGAAATATATGATTTTGAGAAATGAATGAGTAATTTATTACCATATCCAAGCCACCCGTATTTTGAAATCTTTACTCGTACTCGCGGGTATCCGCAATCCAATAGGCTTACCTGCAAATGCAATCAGACTTATTCGATCAATAAGTAAAAATTTCGCCCGGCCACGAAGTACGGATGGGTATAGTACTTAGAGGGTTTTGGGAGATTTGGCGTCTTTTACGTGTGTCTGAAGCTGTAGACTGTTCATAACTATTGTTCTTGTCTCCAGAGTAAATTTATGTTTTATCCTTTACAAACATAAATTGAGCTGTATTTTGATTTTTACATACTGAAGGTGTATGCTCCGCAGATGTGTAGATAGTATAATGTCTGTTACTTATTGTACAGTATGTTGCAGAACCCTATTTGACATTGTTTCTTTAATCATACTTGGTCCTGTCAGTACGCATATCAATATCCTGTTTGTTAAGGTTGCATGTGGACCCTAGTTTTCATTCTGTCATATACTTCATTAGGTTCACCTTGGTGAAGGAGCTAACTAAATAGCGACAATGACATCGATGTTACAAAACCAAGGGATTAACTCAATCGCTCACTCGCTATATAACCCTATATCTGTGTAACTGATAATTCAACATTCCAACTCAATATAATTTCACTCATGAAAATTATTAAAAAAGAACAATGGGACCTAAAACTGAACCTTGCTGAATATCGCAGCTGTTCTTTTAACTACCGCATGAAGTCTTGAATGTTAGACTAGATTGCTTTAATATTTAGTTAAATAAAACGTTTATATTCAATTTTACCAAGTTGAAAAGTCGAAAACGGTGGATGGAGGTGTGAATTCAAATATGATAATTCCAGATTCTCAGTTTCATTTCCAAGGTTTTGATATAATAGTGCGCACACACACACACACACACACACACACACACACACACACACACACACACACACTGTATAAAGAAAATAAAAACCAAATACCCTTATCGTATAATAAGCATCCTATAATCGGGAAGACAGATGCTTTATACACACGTTCACAAGCCTCCATAATCATGGATTTGGTCACAAAGATAAGGTATCGTAAGCAGCAGGATAAGAAAAATAAGAACGTGGAATATTTTGACTTAAGCCTTAAAATCTGCTTTCTTTGCACTATTGTGGAATCATGATTTTTGTATATCTGAAATTGCTTCCAGGTTTCTTAAAGATAAGGAAAAATTGCTGTTATTTATATTGGTATTGGTTCAATATATATATATATATGAATAGAAACGACGTAAATAAGGAGCGTCTCTGCTCCTTATTTACGTCGTTTCTATTCATTTATATACTGCGTGGTCATTGCAGTTAAATGCATATATATATATATATATATATATATATATTATATATATATATATATATGCACACGGTATATATATATATATATATTCTGGAGCAAATGAATAATAATATTAATAGTCACCAGTGACTTATATATATATATATATATATAAATAAAATAAGTTATAATATTAAATATCTTCTAGCAAACCTTTAGTGTTTGGTAAATGTTAAACATCTAAATGGAAGATCTACAATAGTTGTTCTCGAATGCAAAAACAATATTTAACATGTAAATAGTTAAATGTTTTTTACATATTCATATGAATGAGAGATTTCTCTCTTCATTGAATTTTTACTTCTCACTAATCCTCGATCACTGAAGTTTGGTTCTCATTGAGTTTTGTAGAGGGTGATGCATGTTGCAGTGTGACTCAGTCTGTGTCCAAAGACGATTACCGCTTGTTGATATCGTATTTTGTTCTCTCGCTATTTAGTTTTGTGAAGCCATTTTGTGTTTTGTCGCATTTTGTGCATTTGAATAATGGCTACTGTTGAAGAACAACGTGTGTGCATAAAATTTTGCGTTAAGCTGGGCAACACTGCTTCTGAAACCCATGCCATGCTGAACACAGCATTTGACAATGACGCCTTAAGTCGGACAACCACTTTTGAGTGGCACGAGCGCTTTAAGGAAGGTCGAACGTCAGCGGAGGACGATGCAAAGGTGGGACGACCTTCCACTTCAAGAACTGATGACACTGTTGCTTGTATTCGTGAAATGATTGGAGGGAACCGTAGATTGACAGTCAGGGAAGTGGGGATGCGTCGTGTGTCAACCAAATTTGCCACGACTCTCGACTGCCGAGCAGAAAGAGCAACGTGTTGTTGCGTCTCAAGGCCTCATTCAACGTGCCAATCTTGATGAAAATTTTCTCAGAAACATCGTTACGGATGACGAGACGTGGGTGTACTGGTATGACGTTGAAACAAAACAGCAGTCATCACAAAGGAAGTGCGCGACGTCCCCGAGACCGAAAAAAGCACGGCAAGTCCGATCGAATGTGAAAGCAATGCTGGTCTTTTTTTTCGATTACGAGGAACTCGTTCATTACGAATTCGTCCCTAGAGGTCAAACAGTTAACCAATAGTTTTATTTGGAAATACTGAAGCGCATGCGAGACGCAGTAAGGATAAAACGGCCTGAAAGTTGGAACGCAGGAACGTGGATGTTGCACTATGACAATGCGCCCGTACACAGAGCGTTGTCAATTCAGCAGTACCTGACGAAGCACAATGTTGTAGTCGTTCCGCAGCCCCCGTATTCTTTAGATCTGTCCCCGGCAGACTTTTTTCTTCTTCCCAAACTTAAATTTGCATTGAAAGGTCGAAGATTTCAAAGTGTGGAAGAAATTATTCAAAATGCAACAAAAGACTGGAGGTGGTCAGGAATACGGCCTACCACGAATGCTTTCAAAAGTGGAAACGCCTTTGAGAGCAGTATAGCTGCACAAGGAGACTACTTTGAAGGGGACAACATCAATTAGATCGTAAGTGTTACCAGAAAGTTTTTGTGGAATCAGTCCGGGAACTTTTTGAACACACCTTGTATTATGATAATATTTTGTAGTTTTTATAAATTTTGTTAGAAGATTCACCACTGTGTGTGTGTGTGTGTGTGAAAATACACTGTATAGGATAATTATATTATTATATAAAACAGATTTGCATTATGCAACTCAAATATAAGAACTGAATTTTAACAAAAACGGTTGCTTCACGGATGTTCAGACAGATGTAGAGAAGTTGTATACAGTATACTCGTATTCTGATAAAATCAGTGTGGTCCTGTTGAGCACTTGCGAAATATCTGTTTGGTTTTATTCATTATCGAACGAAATTAATTTACATCTTTATAAGCTACTTCATGAATTACGAAAGATCAGTGTTTGGACGATCAAATTTTATTTATTTTGCTCGTGTTTTCATATAAAGAAAAGCAGATATGACTGTTCATGTATTTACACGAATTCAAGCTTATATATATATATATATATATATATATATATATATATATATATAGGGGAGTTATTGAAGAATAGGGACCCCAGCCTTCTTTAGTTAGCTTTATAAGGCTAACTAACGAAAATATCATGACCTAACCTAACCAATCGTTAGGTTAACTGTACGCCCTTGACGATTGGTTAGGTTAGGTCATGATATTTCCGTTAGTTAGCCTTATAAAGCTAACTAAAGAAGGCTGGGGTCCCTATTCTTCAACAGCTCATATATATATATCTATATATCGTAACTGTAGTTTTGCTTCCGCCCGAATAATACATTTTGTTGCCCCCCTTAAACTTACAGCCTAACGTGGAATCTGAACCACGACTTCACCAAAGAAGTCAGAAGTTACAAAGTTTTTCGTCCGGACTCGATCTCACGACCTCCCGATCGTGATATGAGTGGTCCACGCAGATGAAGGACAAGTCTGATCAGTTTTGGCACTCTTTTTTTTATCATATTATCAGATGAATCAATAATTCAACATTCCAGCAATTTGCTTCAAGAGGACGGCTCTAGGCATGGAGAAGCTGTGGCGATATGTTCAATCCAAATTTGGTGCAACCCAGTGTGAAATTCGGTGGTTGTGCTGATTTGGTGTGGGCAGACATTTAGTACTCTAAAAAGGCTGACCTTCCGTTCGTAGAGGGACGTATTAATTTTCAAGTTTATACTGTATATCCATCTTAGATAACAACCTCCTACCTTGTTTCGGAATGGAAACTTTACTTGGACGACATCATGTTTCAAGAGGACGATGCCACATGTCCATTCCGTTCCTTTAGGAAAGTGTTCATTTTATTCAGGCAGGGCGTTGTAGTTATTTGCCAGAAATAGTTACAAAACTATTTACATATCTAACAAAGAGCAGTTCAGTTCATTCAGGAATGAGGGATAAAAACTGTTTTCGTGTGTGTATATATATATATATATATATGTGTGTGTGTGTGTGTGTGTGTGTGTGTGTGTGTAGATACACTGCTTAGGATTTCATATGTATACACCTGCAATCCCAAATGAGCACAATTAGAACCAGTTTTCGTTAACTGAGAAATTACTCGCAAGTTAGAAACGCAATTATAAGAAGTAATTTTCAAGTTGCCAATAACTGCATCTTGGAATTCACTTCGGGCCTTCACATAACCACGATAAACCTCAAATTTAGCCCCAGTCGCACGCAACAAACGGACTTCGGAAACTCAATAACTCTTACCTTTGTGAATCCTTTACTTGGCTCCGAATTCATGTATATATACGAGTATATATGTGTGTGTGAAATTTATTTCCCTTGAATTCAGATTTTAAAAGAATATCTGTCTACTGGTTACCTAATTCAGGTCGTAAAAGAATATCTAATTATCATCTAATAATTCAGCGTAAAAGAATATCTAATTATTATCTAATAATTCGGCGTAAAAGAATATCTAATTATTATCTAATAATTCAGCGTAAAAGAATATCTAATTATTATTTAATAATTCAGCGTAAAAGAATATCTAATTATTATCTAATAATTCAGCGTAAAAGAATATCTAATTATTATCTAATTCAGCGTAAAAGAATGTATCGATTGGTTACTGGATTCATATTGCATAAAATATTTAAATGGTTATTTAATTCAGGTCGTAAAAGGTTATCTATACATCTAATTATTATCTAATTCAGAGTAAAAGATATCTTCCCATTCCATATCTAATTCAGGTCGTAAAAGAATATCCATCAACTCCATACCTAATCCGTATTTGGCCGTATTTTTGTTATACTTCAATAAGAACTGTTCGTAAGAGTGATGATATAAGATACGGTGAACTAAAGCGAAATCAAATGAAAAAATAAAAAAAGATTTCAAAGAATTTTCACTGATACACGATCTCATTTTGGCATGTCGATCGTATACGAGCAAATACAGATGATTAGAGAATCTCCTTTCTATTTTTCTTACGAGATCCAACACTGATTTTGATTTAAATGCGGGTTTTATGTATGTAATTTGCGGTTTTAGATGTGATAACGAAGATTGCTCGGACGATTCTTATTTTCTTGATTGTGTGTATACGTTCGACGTCATTTTAACCACAGTTTTACCGTAAACCTCTCTCTCTCTCTCTCTCATACATATATATATATATATAGTATGTGTGTGTATGTATGTATGTATGTATAATGTTCTAACCTTAACATTAATAAATAACCCTAATCTACACCCATTTTTTCAAACAGCTTAAAGAGCTCATACATTATTATTATTGTTGTTATTATTATTATTATTATTATTATTATTATTATTATCATCATTATTAATATTACTATTGTTATTATTATTATTTATTGAAAAATAAAGTTCATAAACGCTTGAACCGAAAACCATTTAATTTATACACAATATTGCATATAACAACATAACAGATTTATTACTTTTTATTCTTCTTTGTGATGTGCGTCTGTAGTTTGAATTAAAATCGCTAAGTCAGTAAGAGGTCCTCGAGTCATATATAATGAGTTTGACGTGCGCGCTCTGAAGAAGAAACTCGAAAATTAAGTAAATAATAAAAAAAAAAATTTGTTTATATATTTTCAAGTTATTTACGACTTCTATGGAAAGCAAAGTTCAATATCAAAGATTAAAATGAGAGAAAAGGTCGACATTTGATTTTTTATTATATATATATATATATACACACACATACACGCATTATTAACAATGCGAAATATCGGATTTTGCCTTCAAAGTTAATGACCTTAGAAAGAGCAAATGAAACAAAAAATGTATCTACTTAGCATTGAAACATTGGTAGGCCTTCATCATACTTTTTAATGTTCCTTGCGTGTGAGGCACGATTATCTTATTAACATCATCGACAAATTCCATATATTATATATATATATATATATATATATATATATATATATATATACAAAAGGTGTAACAAAAATCTGTTACCATGGGAAATTAATGTTTGCTCTTTTTGTTTCAGGTTTTAAACTCATGAACAATATGACTGATTACACCCAACAAGAGAAAGTAAAATTTGTTTCATTGCATGTAGATTCCTCTGGGGACATTTAAAGTCGGTTATTTACCAGCCAAGATTACGAACTATTCAACAATTAAAAGATAACATACAACGAGAATACAACAATATCAATAAGGATGTATGTAACGTTCAATGTA
Organism: Bathynomus jamesi; assembly: GCA_023014485.1. NCBI lineage: Eukaryota > Metazoa > Arthropoda > Malacostraca > Isopoda > Cirolanidae > Bathynomus > Bathynomus jamesi. The sequence goes on along the minus strand of JAJOZX010006327.1, from coordinate 8,141 downwards.
GGTTACGTGATCGAATTAATATGTATGAACATCTGAATGGCATCCACTATGAACATTTGTTGTCTTCATAACAAATAAAAAATAATTATAACACTGGTATGCATCAATTTTGCTGTCAAGGGTTTTGTAAGTGATTCTTATAGAGTTTTTCCTGCTGATTTCGAATCTGCAATCCGTTTTTCTCAATCAGCTCAGGTTATCCGGCTATGGCCTCATAAGTAAAATAGAATTTTTCGTGATTTTGTCAAAGCGGAATTGGAACAGTAACATCTATCATCACTTGTTTCACTTGTATAATATCTTTTTTACTTTTCAGGCATATAGATAAAATATTTCATAATGAATAGAGCGTGTAAAAATGATCCCAATAGATTCTGCTACATATGTGGGCGGTTACCATGCCAAATAACCAGTCCCAAATCACTAAATTTGTGAAGACAATGTATAGAGCATACTTTGGAATTAAGCTAGGGGACCAGGACAAAAATTTCGCCCCTCATATGTGCTGCAAGACGTGCATTGAAAATTTGAGAAGATGGAGCAAAGGCAGAGCGAAATCTTTGCCTTTTGGAATTCCCATGATTTGGAGAGAAGGAAAGGATCACGTGACAGATTGCTATTTCTGCATGACAAACCTCCAAGGTGGGCTTATAAATTTATTTTTCTTAAATATTTTGAAATCCTCGTATGAAACTTGACATAATATTCACCATAATGTAATATTCACCATATATAGCATAATATTCACCATAATGGTAATCATACATTTACATATACATATTGTTATAGAAAATACATTTACACATACATATTGTTATACAAGTTACATTTACATATACAATGATTGTATATTTTCTTTCTTTTTCATTCATATTGTCCCCGAAGGGACAATATGAATGAAAAAGAAAGAAAATATACAGAATCCATCGACCTATTTCATATCTTACAGACCGTAGCCTTCCCTCACGAACCGCCACTGTCTGAATGCTTCTTCTATTTCATATGCAAGTTTTATATCCATGTTTCTGTGTTTCTATTTTCAGGAGTTAACAAGAAGAATAAACACATTGTTGTATACCCTGACATTCCTTCTGCTATGAGACCTGTACCCCATGGTCCTGGAATTCCAATACCTTGTACCACCAACAAAGATTTTGCTCCCACCACTTCATATTAAGTTGGGCTTGATGAAAAATTTCATCAAATCAATGAATAAGGAGGGTTCAGCATTCCGATATCTCGAGAGTAAATTTCCTCATATATCTGATGCTAAACTAAATGCTGGGGTTTTTATGGTCCTCAAATTCGAACTTTGATCAAGGATACTCAGTTCGAAAACGCAATGACTCCAACTGAGAAGAATGCCTGGCAGGCATTCAAATCAGTTGTCACTGATTTTCTTGGCAAGCGTAGAAGTCCAGAATACGAGTCCGTTTTCGAAAACTTGATGGAAGCTTTCAAAGCTCATGGGTCGCGTATGTCCATAAAAATGCACTTTTTGTGGTCCCACTTGGACTATTTTCCTGAAAATTGCGGGGATTATAGTGAGGAACAGGGTGAACGATTTCACCAAGATATCAAAATAATGGAAGAGAGGTACCAGGGAAACTGGGATATCAATATGCTGGCGGACTATTGCTGGTGTTTGAAGCGAGACGTGCCCGAAAAAAAACACAGACGGAAAGCCAAAAAAACTTCATTCCTTCCTCAATAAACTTTTTTCCATATTCATTGTATGAATAAAAGTATTATTCACACAATGTTTTCATTTTTCACGAATGTTCTTATAATATTACTCGTATCTACAGTGTTTAAGCTAAAAAAATCAATAAATTTGGGGATAAAATTGGACTTATAATAAATGGCCAATAGAGAAAAAACCTGACCTGATTGAGGAAAACCAATGTCATTTTCGAATTCAGCATGGTCGAATTATATAATATGAGTTGAAAAAACCCTCACAGCAGACAAAAAAATTTCATATGCATACCAGTGTAATCTATGGTAACGGACTCTCTCTCTCTCTCTCTCTCTATATATATATATACTGTATATATATATATATATAAAAAACCTGTTTTCACTAATCTTCACTCCCAAACAAAGAACTATAGACCAGTGTCATTGACGTGTCACCTCACTAGAAGTATTTGGAAGAATAGTTAGAGAGAAAATCTGCGATTTCTTGGAGACACTGGAAAGGTTCAACAAAAATCAGCACGGATTCCAATCAGGAAGATCATGCCTATCCCAACTAATAGAGCACTATAACAATATCCTGGAAGCACTGGAAGGCAATGAAAACTACGATGTCATATCTGCGATTTCTTGGAGACACTGGAAAGATTTAACAAAAATCAGCACGGATTCCAATCAGGAAGATCATGCCTATCCCAACTAATAGAGCACAATAACAATATCCTGGAAGCACTGGAAGGCAATGAAAACTACGATGTCATATACACAGATTTTGCTAAAGTTTTCAATAAATGTGATCATGGTATAATAGCACATAAAATGAAATATATAGGAATAACACGCAAAGTGGGAAAATGGATCTACAACTTCCTCAGAGAACGTCTACAGGTCGTCAAAATTCAAGTGTATCATCATGAGAATCGGAAGTACCACAATGTACAGTACTGGCCCCACTCCTGTTCATCATCATGCTAACAGACATTGACAGCGGAGTAAACAACAACAATATAGTAACATCCTTTGCGGACGATACAAAGATCAGCAGAAAATTCAGCGATGTAAATGAAGTGGAGGCCATGCAGAGGGACACGAACAAAATATACAAATGGTCAGAAGACAACAACATGACATTTAACACTGAGAAATTTCAGCTCTTGAGATATGGTAAAAATGAAGAACTTAAACAGACGGCATATTATGCTTCAGATAGACGGGAAATTCAGAGAAGCACGAAAGCGATCGATCTGGGGGTAATAATGACCGATGATGCGAAATTCGAAACACAAAATCAGATAGCGATAAATAAAGCAAAAAAAGTCGCGGGACAGGTACTTAGAATATTCAAAAGAAGGGACAAGACAATAATGATTCCCCTGCTGAGAACACTGATTACACCAAAACTTGAATACTGCTCAGTTTTGACGTCCCCATATAAAAAGGACGAAACTAATAGACTAGAAGAAACTAAGAGACATTTCACAGCAAAGAATGATGGCTGCAAAGAACTCAACTACTGGGAAAGACTACGTAAACGAAATCTGTACTCTCTGGAAAGAAGGGAGAGGTACACCATAATCTACATATGAAAAATGATCGAAAAACTGGTACCAAACCTCAAACTAAACCCAATTACTACATTCAAACAACACTGGAAAATAGGAAAGGCAGAATGTGTAGTGTTCCCAAATTAAAGGCCCGACAAGGGACCTCTTCAACACTGAAGGAAAAGCTTGGTTGTCAGGAGGCCAAGACTTTTTAACCAGCTTCCAAAGAACGTCAGAAACGTTACACGGGTCAAAGTTGAAGTCTTCAAGAGAAGACTAGGTGCCTGGCTCAGCGGTACCAGATGAGCCGGGTGTACCTGGCTATGTACAGTGGAGACCGCAAGAGAGTAACTCTCTCCTCCACCAAACCAGACCTAGAGGCGGGGCCATCAGCTTGACCTTCGTGTGAAGAGAGACCAACACACGGAACATTAACGAGGTTTTATATATATAATATATATATATACTGTATATAATATATATATATATATATATATCGTAAAGAACGACGCTTGTATAGGAGAACATTCCGCGCAAGATGAGGAGGAGAACGAACAAATGAAAAAATGAGGTAACCACCCGGGAATCGAACCGGGATCTTCCGATTGCCGGTCAGATATGATAACCACTACACCATGGTCCTCACCCGATCAGAAGTCGTAATTCTCCTACATACGCGCAGAAACCAATGCCCCGATGGGGGCACCCCTCGCATGCCGCACCTATATATACATTTCAACTGCAAAGAACACGCAGTATAATTAACGTAAAGAACGACGCTTGTATAGGAGAACATACCGCGCAAGATGAGGAGGGAGAACGAACAAATGAAAAATGAGGTAACCACCCGGGAATCGAACCCGGGATCTTCCGATTGCCTCTCGGGGCATTGGTTTCTGCGCGTATGTAGGAGAATTACGACTTCTGATCGGGTGAGGACCATGGTGTAGTGGTTATCATATCTGACCGGCAATCGGAAGATCCCGGGTTCGATTCCCGGGTGGTTACCTCATTTTTTCATTTGTTCGTTCTCCCTCCTCATCTTGCGCGGAATGTTCTCCTATACAAGCGTCGTTCTTTACGTTAATTATACTGCGTGTTCTTTGCAGTTGAAATGTGTATGTATATATATATAATATATATATATATATATATATATATTGGAGATATAGGATTTATTACAGTTCATGTAAGGGTTTATTTTAACGGTCGTCCGGTCATCTGAGACTACTTAGTATTGCTCTCTCTCTCTCTCGCCTCTCTCTCTCTCTCTCGCTCTCTCTCTCGCTCTCGCTCTCTCTCTCTCTCTCGCTCTCTCTCTCTCTCTCTCGCTCTCTCTCTCTCTCTCGCTCTCTCTCTCTCTCTCTCTCTCTCTCGCACCAATTGATGGTGCTTGGCTGTACTGCTCTGAGGTGAGAGGGCTTTACTGCCCAGCTGGCTGCCAGGCCAGCGTAAAGTCTCGGGCGTAGCCTCTGGGTCTGGTGGGATATCCCTTGAACACTGGATTCTAAGAGTCTGGCCCACTTGTGAGTGACTAGTAAGACTTAGTAGAGGGGCTGCATCTCGCTGTCGCTCCTGGCGGAAATCCGTGACGCTTGCGTCGCGAGTGTTTGTCAGTTGGTAGCTGCGACACGTTTGGGACGGTCCGGCCCTGGGGAGACCTTGGTCGGTGCGGCAGCAGGAGAGGTGTAGTCTTCTGGAAGGAATGAACGTCACTTGCGAAAAGGCGGTGCGGCTACGCGCGGGATTAATTCACCCCCCCCCCCCCCCCCTTTTTATATACTGGTCATAACGTTTTTGGATAGTTTTTCATTGCTAGAACGCTTTATCTTATTCAGAGTATTCAGAAAAAAGAAAAAAAAAAGAGAAAATATGGCAGGGCCAGCTAAATTGAAAGCAGAATGCTTTAAATGTAAAGTTAATCATTGGTGCGTAGACTTCCCAGAGGGTAATATCAGCGATATCACATCCCTTAGTGTATGTTTGTTTTGTAAACTTAGAGACAACCACGAAAAGGAAGTTAAAGAGCTAAAGGAATTAGTAAAAAAGCTTGAGCTAGGGTCGTAGCACTGGAAATCCAACCCCCAGTGGACAAGATCAAATTAAAAACACACCAGCAGATTCAAACTGTAAGATTAAGTATCAAGAACAAAGGGAGGGCTCAAAGAAGGGACTGATAGAGAAGGGTGGGAAGGGATCGATAGAGAAGGGTGGGAAGGGGCCTGCTGATGGCCCAAAGAAACCGAAGGATGTAGCTACCTGTCGGGGTGGGTCGGGTGGTGTAACTGCGTGTATGGGTGGCGACGGGTTTCGAAAGGTCTCGGGCAAGAAGGCTGCGAAGCCGAAGCCTGAGACCCCAGTTGCCCCTGTCAAGACCTCTAACCGCTTTAGTCTCCTGTGCTCGAAGGAGGAAGACACCGTTTTGATTGGGGACTCGCAGATCAGGGGCCAGGAGAAGTACTTTGCTTCTGCAAACCGGGATGGGAGGAAGGTAAGGTGCTTACCTGGGCGGGGAACGGCGCACTTAAGGAAGGAGGTAGAGAAGGTGCGCGTGGATAGTCGGAGGACTGCGATCGTTGTCCACGCTGGTGGCAATGACCTGTTCCTCAAAGGCGGTGGGTAGGTCTTACAGAAGGGATCATCACCGAGATCATGTCTCTTGCGGATGATCTAAAACTGAAGACAGACAGGGGAATGTTAATGGGTATTTTACCGCGAATGAATGTCAGTGACCACTCGCTCAGTAAGGTCATTGGCATCAACGAGAGGGTACAAGACTTGTGCGTTCCGCTGGGCGTGAAGTTTATTGACCCCTTCGATGCATTTTCGGGTAGGTGGGACCTTTACCAGAGGGATGGTGTCCACCTCAATGACAAGGGTAAAGGTGTGCTAGGCGCGCTGCTCGACCGGCACCTATACAGAATGGTGAGGTTGAGTCCTGGGAGAGATATGGGCCCCCACCGGGGAGAGATGAGGATGAGCCGGTGGCGGACGTACCTTCGACTGAAGGGTGCGGCGAAGTACAGATGGGTGACCCTCCTCCTACGTTGGAGGGGGCTCAGTCTCCTGTGGAAGTTGCCCCTCGTTAGTGAGGGGCTCTTCAACTCCCGACAGCCTTGGCTGTTCGGGAAAACGGGTCGTGCTAGGGGGCGGTCAGAATAGGGAAGGCTCCCTCCGTGCAATGCTTTTTAATGCTAGGTCAATTAGGAACAAGTTTCGCGAGCTACGGGCGCTCTTAGCATCAGAATACCAGGATATCGTTGCTATCACCGAGTCCTGGATTCATACTGATCGTAGGACTACGTTGGGGAGTTCGAAATTCCCGGGTATAGAATGTTTCGCAAAGACCGCACCCGTGGGGAGGGGGGTGGGGTACTAATATACGTCAGAGACACGTTGAGTCCGGTTGACTGCCAGTTCCGGTCGGAACGGGAGCTGCTTGGCGTCGATCTGAACGTGGGAGGGACGAACTATAGGTTAATCTTGGTGTACAGACCTCCGCATCTCCTCCTCGAGGAGGATACAGCCCTGTACACCGAACTCAGTAGCCTGCTAGGGGATAGGGTGTGTGTAGTTTTAGGAGACTTCAACTGTCGCGGCATAAAGTGGGAAAACAGGACTGCCGATGCTGAAGGGAGGAGGCTAGTTGACTTTGCTGATGAGAACTTCCTCACTCAGTGGGTCAACGAGCCTACACGAGGCGAAAGCGTTCTAGACTTAGTATTCACGACCGAAGACAACCTCGTCACTGGCCTCACCGTTGACGAATCGTTGGGCGGGAGTGATCACGGTATTATTAGGTTCCGTGTGTGCGTCCCTCGGGTGAAGCGTAGTAACTCGAGAGGCAGTAAGCTCGATCTCCGGCGGGCGAACTTTGTTAGCCTCAGGGATAGCGTAGCAGAGATGGGGTTAGAGGTTGGCGGCGATGTTGAGGGAGTGTGGGGTGCATTCCGGGATGAGTTTATGGTGCTGCAGTCTGCTGCCATACCCTCAAAACTGGTCACCCCTGCTTCAACGCAGCCTAAGTGGTTCAATCGTGGCATCGCTTCGGCTATCCGAAATAGGAAAGTAGTGTATAGGAGGGCGAAGGCCAATCGTTCCCACGAGAACACTGAAGCGTATGTCCGCCTGTGTAGGGAAGTGAAGGCGAAGGTTAGGCTAGCGAAACGTAACGAAGAACTACGGGTGGCAAGCCTCTGCAAGAGGAACCCTAAGGAGTTCTTCAGTTATGTTAATAGTAGAAAGCCTATTAGAAGCATGATAGGTCCTTTAAAGGACGGAAGCGGCGTTTGCGGACCTCCGACGCGGACATCGCTAAGGTGCTTAATGAGTACTTTGCGGGAGTGTTCACCAGGGAGGATACCCGCGTCATCCCGAGCCAGCTGTGAGGCACGAAGGTGCTGACCTGGATAGTGTTAGATGTACCGCGACAGTCGTTGCTCATAGAATAGACAAATGAGCGCGTTTAAGGCTCCTGGGCCAGACCAGTTTCTCCCCAGTGTTTTGCGAGAAGTGCGCGACCAGGTGGCTCCCCACCTGGCTACAGTCTTCAACAAATCGTTGGAGATGGGCCAGGTGCCTGGTGACTGGAGAGAGGCCAACGTGACCCCTATCTTTAAGAAAGGGGATCACGAAAGTCCAGGGAACTATCGTCCTATTAGTCTCACTTCAGTGTAGGTAAATTATTAGAAAGGATAATAGCTGATAGAATCGTTGACCATTTGGATTCCTACAGCTGCTTGGGGACTCCCAACATGGGTTTAGACGGCATAGGTCGTGTCTCACCAACTTGCTCGAGTTTTTCCACGTCATGTTGAGTGAGTACGATAAGAGTAGGGCGATTGATATACTTTATCTCGACTTTCAGAAAGCCTTTGATAGGTACCTCACCGCCGGCTA